>WHVD01000243.1:0-98117 GCA_015178975.1 Hysterangium stoloniferum
GGACCATTCCAAGGAACCGTTGTAGATCAGAAACCTTAGTGGGTGGGGCCAATTCCAATATAGCGCAAACCTTTTCTTGGTGGGTTTGAAAAACCCAGCCTAGATACTTTATGACCCAATAACAATATCGAATTATATCCGATAAAACATTTCTTGGGAGAGAGAGTGATACCGGCCGAAGCGATAGCGCCAAGCACCTGATTCAGGTGAAGCAAATGATCATCCCAGTTCTTAGAGAATATGACTATGTCATCGATGTAGACTAAACAAAAAATCCACAAGTAGGGTGCTAAAACTGTTTGCATGACGCGCTGAAATGTAGAGGGGCCGTTTCTGAGCCCAAATGGCATCCTTTTAAATTGCCACAGCCCTCTATGGGATCTAAAGGCTGTTTTGGGCTTATCGTCCTCCAACATTTCTAATTGAGTAAATCCGGCTAGCGCATCGAAAGAAGAAAGAACATTTGACCCCGACAGTGCTTGCATAATCTCCGATTGACATGGTAAAGGGAATTCGTCTGGAACAGTGAGATGGTTAAGTTTCCGATAGTCGATGACTACCCACGGTTTACCATTGCGATATACTACAAAGGCTGGTGCTCCCCAGGGGCTTTTAGATGGCTCAATGACACCCTGTTCGAACCAGGTATCCATTTGCTCGTCTATAACTCTCCTATTGGCAGGGGGACGAAGGGAACATAGGCATGGATATGGGCTGGGCACCCTCTTTCAAGGGGACAGGGACTCTACATTCCACTTGCCCTAACCGTCTGTCGACTCCGAAAGCCTTAACGTTCTCAGTCAAAACTGATCTGAGATGTGGCAGGACCTCCATTGGTATATCCGGTCCCAAATTGACTAACTTGTGAAGATCCTCTGAGGCAAATTTCTCATTATCAGCCACTGCAGCCGTCTTAGGACCAGGCGGTTCGAAATCATCTGCAATCTCTGGTCCAACAGGTGGCTTAGGCCTTTCTGAAGCGACTTGACGGTCCTCCTCAAGTTGAGAGAGACTTTCGATAAGGTGTGCGATCTTGGTCGCGCCTGCTACCATTAAACCTTTCTCTTCGAGTGACCTGGGCTTGTGAGCCCAACGAGCAGGGTCATGAATTATCCCTATTGTCTCCCCTCGTCGGATAGTCTTAGGGGTTAGTGATGGATTGGCTAAAGGTACTGCCGCACTATTCCTCGAAATTGCCGTGATTGGTGTGGCTAATATAGAACCATCCTCATTTTGCAGTACAATTCCTTCAACAATCCATTCCTCGCCCTTTAGATCTTCAACAAAAATAGGCACTAGTCTGGCTGACTCTGGATCGATAGTGCAATCCTCCAAGGCTCACGCGACTCTTTCAGTACGCACACCTTTATCGGGGAGAGAGGTGAGTTTGGATGACTCCTTCTCATGCTTCCCGAAAGGGGCCTTATTAACGGTGAAGGTCAAAGGTTGAGGTTCCTTAGAAGAACTGGCTGGAATAAAACCCTGTCGTCCCGGGAGAATAAGTCTAGATCCCAACGGCTGATCTCTTAGAGTACCAATTTCATAATTAATATGGAAGTCTTCTCCCAAAAGAATTGGCACCGTCATTCCTCTAACGACATAAGTTTCAGCCGCGAACTTCAGTAACGTTCCACTGTTGTCCTCTAGGTAAATGGGAATATTAACGTATCCGATAACCTTAGCGTTACCCGTGAGCTGGATTAGACGTAACTTGAGTCCTTGTTTCAACTTATACCATGCCCTGCAGTTCCTTGTAGAATTCCTCCGATATAAGGGAAAGATCCGCTCCCGTGTCCATTCGAATTTTAACGCGTTCGGGTGAATCGGGAGTTCCTACATGACCAAAAACATGGAGCGCTGCAACTCCTATGCTAGAGTAACCACTGGGAGGATCCCGTTTTCGATAAAGGATTGTAGTATCCTCCTTCATCAGACGACTGGGACGAGGGTATTGGATTCGAGGCCTCTTACTTTCCTTACGCAGGGACAAGATTACGTTCCTGCGTTCACTTCGGCAAGGAACATGCTTCGAAGGGGAATCCAATACTGGATCATCGTCGCTGTCCTCCAAATCCGAATTCTCGTACGGTAGTAAATCGGGGGGGTTCCCGGGATCAAACGGGAACGTGTCAACATCCGCTCCAGGCGAACAGAGCGAATTCGAACTGATTTGTTCGTGAGAATCTCCAGTCTGACAGTAGTCCTCGGTCAGGCCTTCAAGGTCCTGCCGATGAGTACTCAGCCGGTCTCCTTTTTCGAAGAAATCTGCGGCGAGTATGGATACGTAAGCTTCAGACAGAAGAGCTTCACCAGTCGTTCGATTTTCCTCCCTCACTAATTTGTCTTCGACATGGAGCGAATAAATGGAAACAAAAGTCAATTCATCATCAGAGTTATTTACTTGTCCTTGTATAGATAGTCCATGAACCGCTTCATATAACCTTTGCTCCTCAGCTTCCTCTGACATATCCTGTGCGGAGCATTTGTTGATAGAGACATAATGAGACATTTTGCCAGCTTGAGGGCAGTCTATCTTAAAATGCTCCGGACTTCCGCATATCCAACATTCCTTGGTGGGTTTGACCGAACTCCTCTTGTTACTCCTCTCGAAGAACATTTTTCCGTGACGCTTTCCCTGTTTTGGATCAGCGACATCTGGAATGGTCCTTCTCGTCGAGCCTCTCTCGCTAGTCTCACTAACGAGAATATGGTTAGGTGAAGAGGAGTCGCCGGTGACTCTAAAATACAATTCTTGACCCTCCGATAACATTACGCGCGGTTTCTGGAACCTGTAACGTTCCCGGTGTGTTTGGACCCAAGCGTTAATCAGAGCTTCTTGCAGGTTATTAGCATAAGTTTGTAAACTCATGACATTATCGATGGGTTGTCCTTGAAGAAGGTAGAGCCATTCCGTAGGCAGTGTGAGAATGAGTCTGTGTGTCTCATCCCCTCTGTCCTGGTGGAACCCGTACAGGAAATGATAAAGTTTAACTCTCCGTTGGATATAGTGGACGGGTGTCTCACGATCGTGACCAGCCTGTCGAAATTTCATAGCTTCCCATTCTAAGGCTAAGGATTCACACCAACGAGTTCTGAGCAATCCTTCGACGATACCCCAAAGAAACGACCCATGAGATTGACTGAATTCAGTACGATGCTCACGGTCTAAGGTGCTCCACCAGACCTTAGCGTGCCCCTTGAGTCGTCTTGGCAGAGCAACTCCTCAGATCGCACTCATAGAGTCTGATATCTCCGCGAGGCTCATGATATCCATGATATAGTCCAAGGCTTCGGATTGAGCTCCATCGTATTCAGGGAGATCAGACCATTTGATCTTAAGGTCGTTGGTGTTAAGAGTGACCTTCTTGTCCTTAGGTAAGTCATCAATAAGTGCGCTAGCTCGAGACCGCATCGGAGTTCGAAAAGGGGTATTAGGTACTCCATTGTGGCGTTCCCCACGTCCTGAGTTCCCTCCCCGGTCAGAAGTATTCGAACTCCCAGATGAATCGCTAGGGGGTCCTCCTGATGGCAAGAAAGGGTTTGAAGCGATCGGTAGAGAATGGCGGGGACCATCTGGATTAAGCGATCCTCGACCAGCGACTGGGCCAGCTATGCCCTCAGTGAATGCCGTGGAGAAGGACGGTCGACCCTTGTTGGCGACTGATCGGTTTCTGAGAGTGGTCACTTCATCCCTGAAGTTAGGGCCATTGGAGACTCCGTCAAATGCGACGCGAGAGCGGTGATCTCCCTGG
This sequence comes from Hysterangium stoloniferum, assembly GCA_015178975.1. NCBI lineage: Eukaryota > Fungi > Basidiomycota > Agaricomycetes > Hysterangiales > Hysterangiaceae > Hysterangium > Hysterangium stoloniferum. The sequence continues at coordinate 3,753 of WHVD01000243.1, forward strand.
AGAGACGTTAGGCCCGGTTCCATCACGATTTGTCTCTCGATCTCCATCGCGTTCAGAAGTCGACATGGCTGGGGTTGATGGAAGGGAGCGCAGACCTCAATCCTCTTCTCCTGAAGGCGTTCTATCACTTGCGTCCTCAAGTCCAGTGGAAAATCCTCCAATATTATGGGATGGTTGAGAGAATGCAGAAAACGAGTATCAGGGGACCCGTTTAAGTTGCGAACGAACGAATTGGTCGTGGAGATAGGCGAATCAGGGACCTGGATCAAGTCGTTATAGGGGAGGAGTACCTCTAAAACCATCTTATCAAGTCTTCTTTGGTTTCGCTTCAACCGACCTCTTAAAGTGAGGTATGCCAGTGATAGATTTGGCGTGACTCCATTGAGAGACTCCTCCAACATACGGATGTACATGTACTGGTAGTCAACCTTAGGCACAACATGATCTCTGCCAAGCAGGACATGCAGGATCTGCAACACATCATCATGAGTATGAAGTGCTTCAAGGAACATAGAAAACACCTCCCGCTTGAGAATTCTTCTTCCTCCTTCCATAGTAGTCGTCACCTCGTTCAACCATTCAGGAATCGATTGGGTCAAATCCTCAAGGTTCCCTGGTCGCGTGAATAAATCCCGCGCCGATAAAATCGCTTGATAACGCCCTAACCAGACTGCTACAGTCTCCGGTAGAATAGGGTAATCTGTACTGTACTCCTCCACGAAGGGGGTAACCTGATCCTCGGGGATTCGATCGGTGTAGTACATATCCCATTTGTAATCGATGGGCTGGGCGTAAACCATATGACCTCCGAGGAACTGCTTAAGGATGACCTGTCTCGGAGGGAATCTGAGAACGGGCGTGGGTGCTCGATTAGACTCAATGTTAACTCCGGTGTCCAACTGCTCGAGTAATGAGCGTTCCTCAGGTGGATTGGGGGGAATGTTCATTGACAATCCAGCTACTACTCCAGGGGAATCCTCTGGAGGAGGTGATCCTGGAGGAAGCTGGGGAATGTTCGTAGACGATCCAGCTACTACTCCGGGGGAATCCTCCGGAGGAGCTGATCCTTGAAAAGTCGACGAAGACTTCCTCAGGGTGACGTTACGGGGTGGTTCTAGGTTAAAAGATTTTTGACGAGGCATGGAGCTACCCGGCATTGATGAAGGCCTAGCTGTTTGATTCTTGCCCGTAGTCATTCACGTGTTCAGGTCTTAGTAGTCAAATAATAAGTTTTTCCTCATAGGAAAAGAACGGTCCGGCTCGGATCACCACTGTGAAGAGTGGTGGATTCTGACCGCTCAATATACGAAGAATAGTGTTTATTCAACTACTATTAGAGAGTGTTGACCATCAGTACAATACTATAGACTACTAGACTGTTAGTACTAGTATAAGAACGAACTACACGCCTCAAGAGCAACTGTATAGTTGCTCGCGACGGCTTAGAACAGTAAGATAATGAGTTGACCTTTTACGGTACAACTAGTAGCTAGAAATAAGTAAGATACTCAGCTAAAGACTGAGTATCTAGGATAGAGTAATAGTAGTGCGAGTCGACTACAATGTCGACGAGCGCAAAGTCTTGAAACCGGAACTCGACCTTAGCGGTTCGAGTTCAAAAGGCTATTAGTAGACTAGAGAGTGCTACCCTTATGGTAGCTGAGATACTACCCTTGACACCTCTCGCTATTCGACGTCTGAGTCGTTACGAGGTGGTGTCTGTTGGGTAAAAAGTTGTCTGTCTCTTTTGGCGCCGAGAGTGCCCATACGTATACACAAAGCTTTGAACTACGAAATCAAGGTGTGCTCGAAATATAGAAAGAATATAAAGAAAGAAAATAAAAGGTAAATAATAAAGTACTATAATCCAGTTATTATTCCTTAGTCCAGGTATGCATATATGCATACCCTTTACAGGTGCACTCAGCACCAATTAGAACTCAGACACACTTTAACCCAATGTGAGGAGTATGCTTTTACCACAGTTTCATTGTGGTAAAACACTCCTTTTATTTCATTTATATTTTACATATTCTATTCATATTTTACTATCTTTCATATTCTTCGAATATCGCATATTTCATTAGTTCGAAGCATTGTGTATACTTGTGGGTGCACTCAGCACCAATTGGAACTCAGACACACTTTAACCCAAGAACCACCACTCGTAAGACACAAACTAGGTCTACTACGAGCGGTGATCAGGGTAACGTGTCAGCTACTACATAAGTAGCAATATCTGAACTACTAAACACTTCTGGCCTCGAACTGTAATAGTCGAGGCCTCCACTCGAACCATCGCACTCGTTGACTCCTTCGTCATCTTGTGCTCTTTCTCTCACTTTCTCTTATATTGCACCGAATAGGTCAATATCTTTCCTTTCTACTCATTTCTTCGTATATAGAACGGTCTGAACTTCTACCACTCTTCACACCCAAGAACCACCACTCGTAAGACACAAACTAGGTCTACTACGAGCAGTGATCAGTGTAACGTGTCAGCTACTACATAAGTAGCAATATCTGAACTACTAAACACTTCTGACCTCGAACTGTAATAGTCGAGGCCTCCACTCGAACCATCGCACTCGTTGACTCCTTCGTCATCTCGTGCTCTTTCTCTCACTTTCTCTTATATTGCACCGAATAGGTCAATATCCTCCTCTTCTACTCATTTCTTCGTATATAGAACGGTCTGAACTTCTGCCACTCTTCACACTAGCTCTCCCTTTCGAACTCCAATGCAACCTCGAGCCAGCGCGCCTATCAATGACTTACCTAAGGATAAAAGGATCGCTCTTAACACCAACGACATCAAGATCAAATGGTCAGACCTTCCCAAATACGATGGGACTCAATCCAAGGCGTTGGATTACATCATGGATATTATGAGCCTCTCGGAGATCTCTGACTCCATGAGTACATTGTTGGGAGTCGCTCTGCCAAGACGACTCACCGGCAGTGCTAAGATCTGGTGGAGCACCCTAGACCGTGAACATCGCACTGAATTTAGTCGATCTCATGGATCTTTTCTTTGGGGCATCGTAGAAGGATTACTTGGAACTCGTTGGCGCGAATCCTTGGCTCTAGAATGGGAAGCCATGAAATTTTGACAGGCCGGTCACAATCATGAGACAGCCATTCATTACATTCAGCGAAGGGTCAAGCTCTATCGATTCTTGTATGGGTTCCACCAAAACCGGAAGGACGAAACGCACAGACTTATCCTGACACTGCCCACGGAATGGCTTTATCTTCTACAGGGACAACCTATCGACGACATCATGAGCCTACAGACTTACGCGAACAATTTACAAGAGGTGTTGATCAACGCTTGGGTTCAAACACATCGAGAGCGTTATCGGTTCCAAAAGCCTAGAGTCATGATCGCCAAGCAAGACGAGTCGGATCCCTGGCATGAGGAAGAGCACTCTGGAAGAATCAACCCCACTAACCGAGGTCACGTCCTCCTTGGCGAACTCGAGGATAAAACCGTCCCTAGGAGATTGAACGCTAAGCAGGGTAAGAAACACGGCAAGTTCTTTTTCGAACGGAGTGACAAGAAAAGCATCACCAAACCTCCGAAGGAGTGTTGGATTTGTGGGAGTTTAGAGCATTTCAAGATCGACTGCCCCCATGGGGGCAGGATGTCGCACTATGTCTCTATCAACAAGTGCTCCGCGCAAAACCCAATGGAAGAGGCGGAGGATCAAAGGGCTTATGAAATGGTTTATGGATTAAGTGTACAGGGACAAGTACATAACATTGATGAGGAATCGATTTTCATTTCTGTCTACCTTCCTCAGTCAGAGGACAGCACCGTTTCAGACGTGAAAGCATCCTCGAATGAGAACGAGACATCGCAAGTTTATGTTTCTATATCAGACCATGATTTTCTCGAGAAAGGAGACTGGCTAGACGCTCATCGTCAGAACCGTGAAGGTCTGACTGAGATGAGAGTTTTATCGCGACCTGAACCTCCCACCATTGAGGAAATCGTCGACGAGGATGCATTTGCGAACCGATCTAAGGAAATAAGTCAGACCTACATTATAGAAGACCCCTCTGAGTCAGAGGGATCGGAGGAGGAGAGCTTTCCCTTTGACCCAGGGCAATTACCCGACTTAATTCCTAGCGATGAATCAGACTCTGAAACGGACAACTCTATTTCGAACCCCACTCCCAAGGTACCTAATGGTAGACGTATCAGGAGGAACATCAAACTGGCTGCAAGAAAAGAAAGCAAAAGACCTAGAGTTCAATACCCCCGATCCAGTCGACTTATGAAAGAGGATTTGACTATTATCTATCGCAGAAGGGACCCTCCGGGTGGATATTCCAGTATTGGGATTTCAGCATTACACGTCTACGGACGCGTAGGGAACTCAGAAGCCTCAAATCCTATTAAAATCAGGCTGGATGCTGGGGCTGACCTCTCCTTAATCTCGGAGGATTTCTATAAGGAACTAGAGGACCGCCCTAAACTCAAGCAAGGACTCAAGCTGCGCCTCGTACAACTTACCGGTAATGCCAAAGTATTAGGATACATCAACGTCCCCATTTATCTCGAGGATGACACCGGTATACTCCTTAAATTTACCGCCAAAACGTACGTTGTCCGAGGTATGACTGTCCCGATCCTTCTTGGAGAAGACTTTCACGTGAACTATGAGATCGGGACACTGCGAGACCAACCACTGGGTTCCAGATTGATTTTGCCTGGGAGAGCAGGATCTATCCCAGCCAGTTCTTCCAAGGAGCCGCAGCCTTTAACCTTTTCGATTAGCAAGATCCCCTTTGAGGAATTAGCCAATGACTCGCCTGAATTGACTTCCAAACCAGACAAAGGAGTGCGTACTGAAAGAGTCGCACGGGCCTTACAAGATTGTACTGTAGAACCAGAATCGGCTCGATTAGTACCAATCTTTGTAGGAGATCTTATTGGTGACCAATGGATAGTCGAGGGAGTGGTCTTGCAGAACGACGATGGGAGTATACTAGCTGCTCCCACCACCACCATCTGTGAAGAGTGGTGGATTCTGACCGCTCAATATACGAAGAATAGTGTTTATTCAACTACTATTAGAGAGTGTTGACCATCAGTACAATACTATAGACTACTAGACTGTTAGTACTAGTATAAGAACGAACTACACGCCTCAAGAGCAACTGTATAGTTGCTCGCGACGGCTTAGAACAGTAAGATAATGAGTTGACCTTTTACGGTACAACTAGTAGCTAGAAATAAGTAAGATACTCAGCTAAAGACTGAGTATCTAGGATAGAGTAATAGTAGCGCGAGTCGACTACAATGTCGACGAGTGCAAAGTCTTGAAACCGGAACTCGACCTTAGCGGTTCGAGTTCAAAAGGCTATTAGTAGACTAGAGAGTGCTACCCTTATGGTAGCTGAGATACTACCCTTGACACCTCTCGCTATTCGACATCTGAGTCGTTACGAGGTGGTGTCTGCTGGGTAAAAAGTTGTCTGTCTCTTTTGGCGCCGAGAGCGCCCATACGTATACACAAAGCTTCGAACTACGAAATCAAGGTGTGCTCGAAATATAGAAAGAATATAAAGAAAGAAAATAAAAGGTAAATAATAAAGTACTATAATCCAGTTATTATTCCTTAGTCCAGGTATGCATATATGCATACCCTTTACACCATCTCTAGGGAACGTGCCGTGATACCTCTCGCTAATCCCTCTCTGACACCAAGAATCATCAGATGAGGGGAATGTTGGGATTTATTAGGATATGTTGCAAGCCGTTGAGCTTGATGGTCTCATACTGTACAGTAGCTTAGTCATCGGATGTATTTCGTTAAGGGTTTTGTCACCCCTTCACCCACATGGAAACCTGCCGCATATTCTTACAGGTTATGGGCCCCGCCAGTTGCCTCTAATTTGCTACACCCCTTCGTCATTGTCAACATTGCTGCTCTTATTTCGAAAATTTTTGTTGGCGCAATGAGAGGTGAACTTACAAAGTGTGGTATTGGGACTAAAGATACTGTGGAGTGGCAGTGGTATATGGAGCATGGTTTATTGGGAATGGACTCACAGATTGTTGTACCTGTTCCAAGAACATCTATGGGTTTGATGAAGACAACAACATTCGACTTCGAGTTCTGCGAACCGACCTTTGCAAAGTAGGCCTGTTGTCCCACGAGTGGCCAGGCTGAAGTATTCTGTTATTTGTGGGGACTAGGAGTTGTGAGCAGGGCTCTGAGGTCTGGCATCAGAATTCCGGGAGGTTAGGAGGATGTGTACTAGGAGTTCTGAGCCTGAGGTACAATTCGACGCTAACGTAGCGGATGTGTGGTCTGGGAGGTTGGGGGAATGCGTACTAGGAGCAAGGGATGCTCCAAGGTATGATTCGACGCCAAATGTACCAGACGATTTTTGCGTCTAGTGGGTGCAGCGTATTTTCACGTTTCAGACGAATATCGCATATGGTGGGCGCAGTGGATTTTTTATTTTCGATTTTCGGACGGATTTTCGGATGGATTTTGTGTCAAGTGGGCGCATTCTCAACAACTTGCAAAGTGGGCGTGTTGGGATTTATTAGGATATGTTGCAAGCCGTTGAGCTTGATGGTCTCATACTGTACAGTAGCTTAGTCATCGGATGTATTTCGTTAAGGGTTTTGTCACCCCTTCACCCACATGGAAACCTGCCGCATATTCTTACAGGGAAACCGTTGGATTAATTCACGACACGAACAAATGGGCCCAGACTCCTAGATCTTCGACTGAGAAAGCATCGATGCAGTCAACGGCAACCAAGATCGCCCATCTCGTCGAGAGTCTATCAAAAATAGAAGAGGAGCGTGTCCTTAATCCTCAATCCTCCAGACTGCCCCCAGAATGGGAACTCGCAGACGATTTCGACCCGGCAGGTCCTAAAACGTCAGAGGTTGCCACCACGGAAACATTTCGTGCAGAAGACCTGCATAAGCTGGTTAACTTAGGACCTGACATCCCTACCGAAGTCTCCTCCCGCTTGGAGTCGGTATTAACTAAGAATGTCCTAGCTTTCGGCATAGACAGGCGACTGGGACAAGTGGATGTCAAGGTCAATGTCCCATTGAAAGAGGGCGTGCAACCTATTTCAATGTCAATGTTCCCAACCTCCCCAGCTAATAGGAAAGTCATTGATGAACAAATGGATACTTGGTTCCAACAGGGAGTAATCGAACCGTCCAAGAGTCCTTGGGGGGCGCCAGCCTTTGTTGTCTACCGCAACGGGAAACCACGAGTAGTGATCGACTATAGAAAGTTGAACAGTCTAACAGTTCCCGACGAATTCCTGCTGCCACGCCAGTCGGAAATCATGCAAGCGCTTTCGGGCTCCAACATCTTATCTTCCTTCAATGCACTAGCCGGTTTTACCCAACTTGAAATGTTAGAGGAAGACAAGCCGAAGACCACCTTCAGATCCCATCGAGGACTGTGGCAATTCAGGAGAATGCCCTTTGGACTTCGTAATGGACCTTCTATATTCCAAAGGGTTATGCAAACCGTACTTGCACCTTACTTATGGATATTCTGTCTGGTTTATATTGACGACATCATGATCTTTTCTAAGACATGGGACGATCATCTAGAACATTTAGATCAGGTTTTACAAGCCATAATTGCCGCGGGAATCACTCTCTCGCCCAAAAAGTGCTATGTAGGGTATAATTTGATTCTACTACTAGGACATAAGGTGTCTAGACTCGGCTTTTCGACCCATCAAGAAAAGGTCACCGCTATATTAGAATTGGCTACGCCTTCTAAGATAGTGGATCTTCAACGTTTTCTAGGAATGGTTCTGTATTTCTCTGCGTACATACCATTTTACTCCTGGACAGTCGCTCCACTTTTCAACCTCTTGAAGAAAGGAGTTCGTTGGAATTGGGATTCTGAACACACCCGAGCTTTTGAGGACATCAAGGTTGCGTTGAGCTCAGCTCCAGTACTCGGACACCCCGCGAGCGGTATGCCTTACTGGTTATACATGGATGCTTTGGACTTTGCGCTAGGATGTTGTCTCCAACAAATACAGAAAATGGCACTTAAAGACCTTAAGGATACGAAAATTTATGCCCAAGCACGAGCGGCCTTCGATCAATCACGAGACGTGCCCATCTTTGTTACTCGTTATAAAACCAAGGAGCCGGAATTCACCTGGACGGATTCCTGGGCCGCAGATTTTGATGACACCAGTGTCACGGTCGAACACGTTATCGCCTATTGGAGCTGTATGCTCAAGAAAGCAGAATGTAACTATTCAGCCACAGAGTGAGAAGCGTTAGCCACTAAAGAAGGATTAGTCCATTTCCAGCCCTTTATTGAAGGTGAACATATCCTTCTGATCACTGACCATGCGGCGTTACAATGGGCCAGATCTTACGAGAATACTAATCATCGACTGGCCGCATGGGGGGCGGTATGCGCTGCATACCCCGGTCTGGAAATCCTACATAGAGCAGGACGAATACATAGCAATGTTGACCCACTGTCCAGACTTCCTCGAGTACCGGACTATGCTAGCCCCGCGAGGGACGACCTTTTACCGATCGTAGCGGATTCTTATAACTGGAATAATGATGAGACGTTATGGGAGAACAAACCAGCGGAAAAAGCCGTCTTTCTCACTCATCACGAGTTAGTCGAACCAGTCAGAACCATGGAAGAGGTCCCCCAAATGAAATGGGATTTGCACAACCTCCCCAGAAACGATGAAACCGATGAAGCGAATTTTACTCTCTCTAATCCACAATTGCTTATAGAGATCGATGAAAATTATGCTAAGGAACTTCGCGACGGATACCAGAAGGACCCTGCCTTCAGAAATTATTACGCCACCGATCCCATTTCTCCAAACATGGTAACTACTCCTTCGCATTATTTCATCGGCAAGAATAAGCTATTGTTCTTTCGAGATTCAGACTGGAAAAGTCGAATCTGCATTCCTAGCAGCATGACGACGACCATACTCAAGCTGATACATGATAACCCCTTCGAAGGAGCTCATGCAGGTGGCCACAGGCTCTTTAATCTGATGAAAGACCATTTCTTCTGGCCGAGGATGTTGCATGACTGCGTGGCATACGCTCGCAGCTGTGATATATGCCAGAAAACTAAAATTGATCATTCTGCTAGACAAGGAGCTCTTTGACCTGTGGATGTACCCCTAAGGCTGTTTGAGGTTGTCTCGATGGACCTGATTACCGGATTGCCTCCTTCTACAGAGGGTGGTTATTCTGCCATCTTCGTCGCCATGGATAAACTCACGCGTTTCTTAATCTGTGAACCCACCACTTCAGATCTATCCGCAGAAGGATTCGCGCGAATCTTCGTGAATAAAGTAGCCGCTCCTTTCGGTCTGCCTTCAAGGATAATCTGTGATTGAGACAAGAGGTGGACCTGTAGGTCCTGGAGGGAAGTCTGCAAAGTATACGGAAGTGCCCTTGCAGTATCCTCGTCCCACCACCCTCAGACCGACGGTCAAACGGAGAATGCTAATGCTATTGTGGAGCAAATGCTCAGAGCGTACTGCACCTCTTCGAAGGAGGAATGGTCTAAATGGACTCAAGTAGTGGCTCATACCTACAATTCGATGGTTCAAAGCTCAACAAGCTATGTGCCGGCCTTTTTGCTGATGGGCTACTTACCAAGAGGAATGTCTAGCTGTCTGGGAGGGGACGACCCTGTGGTTCCCAGAGAATTATTGGATAGCCCTGTAGCCGACCAATGGATCTTAGAATTGGAAAATCACCGACAAGTGGCGCAGGATTCGATTGCGCGAGCACAAGAAACCCAAGCTCGCAGTTACAACAAGAGACGGAGATTGGTGGAAGATATCTCAGAGGGAGATTATGTTCTGATTAATCCCCATTCTCTCGAGCTCATCGAAGCCAAAGGACCCAGAAGGAAACTTATACAAAGACAGATAGGGCCGTTTGAGGTCTTGGAAAAGATCAATCCTCAAGTCTTCCGACTCCGCATTCCCTCGGAATATCAATTACATCCAGTGATTAATCGAGATCATCTTAAAAAGTACCACCTCTCCCCAAAGGAATTCAGATCCAGGGAGCTACTCGAGAACCCTCAAGAACTCAATCATAAGGACGAGGAGTATGAAGTAGAAGCTATAGTAGGGCACAAAAAGCATCGAAATCGACTCCTTTTCCAGGTTCAATGGAAAGGATATGGACCAGAGGAGGACACTTGGTGTGAAGAGTGGTAGAAGTTCTAACCATTCTATATACGAAGAATATCGACCGTTCGTATATAGACCGTTGAAGTACGATACCACGATGTATTGACTGTCTAAGTCTAATACGGACCGAATGCGTATTGACTACTTAGTTCAATACGGTAGAGAGAAGTAGCTATCTAAAGTAAGGTAGATAGCTAGAACGAATAAGCAGAATCGACTGGTTAAGTGCGATTCTGGACAACTGCTCGAGTGCAAGTAGAGTAGTTAGAGAGTCAAATAATAGAGTAGCGTGGATGTAGTCCACACGAGTTGAGATAGAGATTGAGTTTCGACTGATACAGTTCGAAACTCAGTTTGAATGAGTAGCTAAAGCCCGTCTGTGACGGTCGAGACGATACACCAATCACAACTTACAGGACACTAACGGGTGTCTGGGTAAGTCGTGGTTGCGGTGTAAAAAGTGTCTGAGTTCTAAACTACCGGCGCTAGAATACATAAGTCTGGCGTGTGTGCACCCACAAGAGTCGATGTACCGCATACATAGGTCGTCGAACTAATTATAGGTATAATGAAAGAGAGAAAATAGAAATAATAAAGGAAATATAGTAAGAGCACATCCGACTATATTTCCTGAGTGTATTCCGCCATACCTCTCACAGCGACTGATCGATTTCTAGTCGTAGTTGGTTCATCACCCATGTTCGTATTGCCAGGAATTCATTCGAACGCGACGCGAGAGCAGTGAATTTCCTGATGGGGGGTAGGGCTAGGTTCCGTCGCGATCCCTCTCTCGATTTCGACCATATTCAAAGGTCGACGAGGTTGAGGCTGATAGAGGGGGATGCATATTTCCATTCCTTTTTCCTGAAGATGTTCCGCAACCTGCATCCTCATGTCCGACGGGAAGTCTTGCAAAATAATGGGACGATTGAGCGAATGAAGGAAACGAGTGTCAGGAGATCCATTCAGGGTACGAACAAACGAACTTGTTGTGGAGATGGGCGAATCGGGTACCTGGATGGAATCACCATAAGGGTAAAGCACCTCCAAAACCATCTTATCGAGTCTTCTCTGATTTCGCCTTAACTGACCCCTTAAGGTAAAATACGCAAATGAAGAGTTCCGACTAATCCCATTAAGAGACTCCTCCAGCATCCGAATGTATATATACTGGTAGTCGACTTTAGGGACGATGTGATCCCCACCGAGTAGGATGTGAAGGATTTGTAACGCATCATCGTGCGTGCGGAGTGCTTCGAGGAATGAAGAGAACACCTCTTGTTTAAGAACCGTCCTCCCTCCTTCCATAACAGAAGTAACTTCACTCGACCATTCAGAAATCGAGCGAGTCAAGTCCTCAAGGGTTCCAGGTCGTAAGAATAGATCTTGCGCCGATAAAATGGCCTGATAATGACCTAACCAGACCGCTACAGTTGCCGGTAGAAGAGGGTAATCCGAATTATATTCCTCCACAAAGGGAGTAACCTGATCCGCAGGGATTCGATCGGCGTAGTACGCATCCCATTGTAAGTCGACGGGTTGAGCATAAATCATATGACCCCTGAAGAATTGCTTAAGGATGACCTGTCTAGGCGGGAACGAGAGAACGGGTTCGGAAGCACGGATAGTCTCGACGTTAGCTCCTGGAATGTTCGACTGCTCAGTCGGCGGACGTTCTTCTTGTGGACTTGGGGGCTTCCGTTGACGGTCCAGCTGCTGCTCCAGGAGGACTCCCAGGAAGAACTGGTTTTTGAGAAGTCAACGAAGACTTCCTCATGGTGACGTTACAGGGTGGTTCCAGACTCACAGGTCTTTGGCGAGGTTTTGAATTACTCAGGGTCATCAAAGGTCTCGACGTTTGGTTCTTGCCAGTAGTCATTTACGTGCTTAGAAGCTTATAGTTGTAAGATATCATTTTTTTCTTCATAGGGAAAGTACGGTCTGGCCCGGATCACCACTGTGAAGAGTAGTGGAAGTTCTAACCGTTCTATATACAAAGAATATCGACCGTTTAGGTACGACACTAAGATGTATTGACTGTCGAAGTCTAATACAGAATGAACGCGTATTGACTACTCAGTTCAATATGGTAGAAGGAAGTAGCTATCTAGAATAAGGTAGAGAGCTAAAATGAATAAGTAGAATCAACTGTCTAGTGCGATTCTGAACGACTGCTCGAGAGTAAAGTAGAGTACTAGAGAGTCGAATAATAGAATAGCGTGGATGTGGTCCACGCGAGTAGCGATAAGGATTGAGTTTCGACTGGTACAGTTCGAAACTCTGATAGAGTAGATAGCTAAAGCCCGTCTGTGACGGTCGAGACAATACACCAATCACAACTTACAGGACACTAATGGGTGTCTGGGTAAGTCATGGTTGCGGTGTAAAAAGTGTCTGAGTTCTAAACTATGGGCGCTAGAATACATAAGTCTGCGTATGCGCCCACAAGAGTCGATGTACCGCATACATAGGTCGTCGAACTAATTATAGATATAATAAAAGAGAGAAAATAGAAATAATAAAGGAGATATAGTAAGAGCTCATCCGACTATATTTCCTGAGTGTATTTCGCCATACCTCTCACACTAACAATCTTAACATGTCTTCTCACATGGACAGTTTTATGTTGGTGTTTCAAGAGGGACAAATTGGAGAAGAGTGAAAACCCTGCTCCATGACTGATATGACTGCAAATGTAGTTTAAAGATGTTATTATTGACCCATAAATAAGAATTCCACAAAGGTGCAAAAGGAAACTGATTTATGTTTTACCTTTAGTGAATACAAAAAAAGTATATAATTGTATATAATTGTATATAATTAATTAACTTGGTTAGATCACATGCCTTAATAGATAGTAAAGTTGTGGGGTGCTTGTTCCCACGGGTCACAGCCTTGTGTCGAGTAAAATATGTGTATTATGTATCTACCTCAAAACTGTCACCAACATAATTTTATTGGAGGCATGGGGATATTACTGAGGTCCACCTATAAGTTATCTGGTGTTCGGAGGCCTTTCCAAAAAAAGTTATTTGAGCTATAAAATCCGGAACTTGTGGATGTGTGGGAATTCAAGTGTGAGCGTGGTTAGGAAAGGCCATATTTAGATTTGTTTAAATTGCACTGGTTCTTCAAGACAGTCGTTTTTCCGAGCAGTCCCATGTCTTCAGTAGGGCCTGTCCTTTTTGTCGGCGATCCTTCAGACTGGCTGTCTGCAGAGCTGGAAAAGTTGAGGCGGGAGGGTTTCACCATTCACGTTCTATCCGGAAAGCTAAGCCGTAAGGAGATTCTTGAGTGTCTCAAGGTCCTTGCTCCAGCTCAGTACACATCTTTGGTCTGTCATAACTCCAACCTCCGTCCTTTCACCAGAGACATTTTTGAACTTCTATTGCCGGGTCTCCATTATGTCTCACGGCCAGGTGCAGGCTACGATGATGGTGAGTCCGTTTGATAAACTCAAACGCCTATACTATGCTCATGATCGTTCTCATGTTATAGTTGACATAGAATTTCTCACTGAGCATGGCGTATACTTCGCAAATGGCCCCATCACCGTTTCACAGTATGCATATATCTGCTCCGAATTCAATGCATTGTATTCACTAAACTATCAGTCCAACTGCAACTACTACGACTATGCTAATATTACAGGTTTGCGTTGATCCGTAAATAGGACTAATCCATGCAATCTGATTGCCCCCACGATTTCAGGCCGTTCGCGCAGCAAGTCAAGCGGAAAGGGCCGTGAGGCAAGGACGTTGGCATCAAGGCTTAGAATCTACTCCCGATATTCGCAATCTTACCCTTGGCATAGTCGGACTGGGAAGAATTGGAAAAGTATATATTTCTTCTTAATCTTATCCGTATTGGTCTTCTTTTGCAACATTTATTGAATTGGTATCATAGATTGTCCAGCAACAAGTCGAGGCTCTCGGGATGAACGTTATTTACTACAATAGACACCGTTTGCCGGAGAATGGTACGTCGAAGTATTCCGGAGTGTGGACAGGATTTACTTAATGTGCACATAGAAGAGGGTAAAGCCAGCTTTGTCACATTCGAGCAATTGCTCACTACAGCGGATGTTATCTCCCTCCATACACCATTAACCAGTGAAACCCGCCATATGTTATCGTATATTGAATTTAGTAAAATGAAGGATGGGGTTTTCATTGTCAACACGAGTCGTGGCCCCGGTAAGCGACTTCTTCTCATCGTTACAGGTCTTTTTCTGACATTATACAAGTCATTGATGAAGAAGCACTTGTGAGTGCCATGAAGACGGGAAAGGTATCTCGAGTAGGCTTGGATGTAAGAATCCGTCAAAATAACCTCGTTACTATTAATTGTGTTCTTATGTCTGCAGGTTTATGAAAGAGAGCCTGTCGTACATCCTTGGGTATATCACTTGTTTTTTCTTTTTTTTGAAATTGAAACCCTCTGACCTCTAAGCTCTGGCGTAGCTAATGCAAACTGATCGCGCCAGTCTCCTTCCTGTGAGCTTATCATATTATGTGAAACTTAATAGGCTTATGTAGTCATTCTTTTCAACAGCATTGGGCCGCAAATACAACAAGAAATCAAAGTGATTCCGAAAAGGAATCATTGGCCAATTTGAAGTCATGGCTTTATACGGGGAAGCCGAACACTCCCGTCAATTCCCCTCGAAGATCATAGCCACCCAGAACTTTATGATCTCCCAGTTATATCATATGCATAAAATACCATATTGTGGTTTTCATCTCTATATATGACTGGGATTGGTTGCTACAAATATCATACAATTTCTTCTATATCTATAGATTTGATTTACTTTGTGGTCCATCACGGGACCGTCATTTCTCACTCAATTCAGCAACTCCAGGAAGAACCTAATGAGCTCATTTAAGGGGGTTGAAGTTTAGCAATTCGTTGATGAACTTACCTTTCCTTCCAAGAGCTCCAAGCTAGCACCACCACCTGTACTTACATGACTAAGCTTGTCTTCCGCATCATACTGCGCTACGAGGGTTGCCGTGTCGCCCCCTCCTACTATCACAGTGGCCCCCTTCTGCGCTGCCTGCACAGCGGCGCCTAATAGATTTTTCGAGCCCTCGGCAAAAGCAGGGAACTCAAAAACGCCACATGGCCTAAATGAAATTTATTATTGCCAATGACATCTCAAAGTTAAGAGTACTTACCCGTTCCACAGAATAGTCTTGGATTCTAAGACTGTATCACCATAAAGCTTGTGACTCTTTGGTCCCACATCCAGGCCCAGCCAACCATCGGGAATACCGGACTCGTCGGTTGCATATCCGACCTTACAAAAACAACAGTCAATAATGACAATCATATAAAGTTAAGTGAGGTACTTTAGCATTTTTGTCAAACTTGTCAGCAGTAACATAGTCAATGGGGAACACCATCTTGACGTTGTTCTTTTTTGCCTTTTCCACAAGTCCCGCCACCTTTTCAGCACCTGCTTTGTCAAATAGGGAGTTACCAATCTAAATGAAGTGTAAAATATGAATTGTGCAAAAAAAAAAAGGGGAGCTTACTGAAACATTCTCGAGTGTCTTCTTGAATGTAAAGGCCATTCCTCCCGTGATTATCAATGAATCCACCTGGGTAGTGACATGTAAGGAGTGTTGCTCGCAATTAAACGTAAACTTACCTTATCCAACATGTTTTCAATAAGTTGAATTTTATCGGTAACTTTGGCACCACCAAGAATGGCTAAGAAAGGACGTTCAGGATGCTCTAGGACCTTCGCAAAGTACTCCAGCTCCTTTTTAACCAAAAATCCGGAGGCCCTCCTTGGCAGCTTAACTCCCACCATAGAGGAATGAGCACGATGAGCAGTCCCAAAAGCGTCGTTTATATAAACGTCACCAAGCTGGGTCAAGCCTTCTCTAAAATTCTCGACTGCAGCCGCATCTGCCTTTATCTTGTTTCCGTCCTTATCCTTGACAGAGCCCTCTTCTTCGATATGAAATCGGAGATTTTCTAGCAAAATTACGGTTCCAGGAGCTGCCGAGTCCACAGCTTTCTGGACATCTGCCCCAACGCAGTCATGCAGGAATAAGACAGGCCTTTGGAGTTGCTTGCTTAATTCGTTGGAAACGGGCTCCAAAGAATATTTACTGTTCACTTTTCCATCCGGCCGTCCAAGATGAGACATCAAAACGACAGCCCTTGCACCTAAACAAAACGAAACACGTTAGGTTTTTTAAGTAAACCATATGTGAAGTTGTCTTTCCTTGATCTAGGGCATATTTGATAGTGGGCAAAGCTGCAACGATCCTCTGAAGGATGACGTGAGTGTACAAGACGATTTCATCATTTACGTGTGAACTGACTGCGGGATTTGTTATTTTCCTATCCTGAATAGGAACATTGAAGTCTACGCGAATCAACACCCTCTTGTCTTTGAGGTCAATGTCGGTGATTGAAAGCTTTGAAGAGAGGGACATGCTAATCGTTGGAGATAAGAATACTTTGTTCCGTAACCTGATTATGTAACAAGTGCCTTCATTACGTAATATTAGCCCTCTTCCGTACGAATCTGCCTCCGAGAGTCGTAACTTTTTTGTACCACGTCGAGCCATAATCATGGAGGGCCAGAAAAAAGGCAATGCGAGATCGGCGCAATCCGACGCAATTACGGACTGGAATGTACCTGAGGGGGATGCTTCAACCAATGATTGGGCCGATGGTGCGGGTAACACTTGGGGCATTGATGTTAGCGACGATCTCGCTGCGGCAGGCAATGATTGGAACGTTCCAAGTAACAACGACTGGGGTGAAGTGGACGAACCAAGTAACAACGACTGGGGTGAAGTGGACGAACCAACAGCAAGCGATGCACAGGATGTATCTGGCGATACAACAGATAAAGTGGGAGGCGGCAAGTCCAGAGGTCACGGTAAATCAGGAAAGGCAGGAGATGGCGAAGGTGGCAAAAAAGGGAGAGCCTACGTTCCGGCACCAGTCGCCCCAAGAGTATGTGTTGAATTGCATATATTATTTATCCCTGGTATTGATGACATAGTAGGCAAAACTTACAGAGGATGAACTGGCCGAGCGTATGGAGAAGATACGACTTCAGAACGAGAAGATTAAAGAACGTCGAGAGGTATGTTGGCAATCGACTTATTTATGGAGGACTACGGATTTGACTATCGATGTTAGTATGTCAAAGCAGATGAAGAAGCATTTCATACCTCAATGGCAGCTGAACGTGCCAGGCAGGAGGCAAATCGCAAACTTCAAGCCCAAATCAACCAGAACAGAGAGCAAAACGCTAAACGCAAACTAGAAAAGATAGGCGGTCGTGAATGGGATGCAGGTAAACAAGATGGAAAATGGGAGAAGCCTAAGTATGAAGAAGGTATCAATCCGGGCCGCTCGGATGTTGAGACGCGACAGGGCTACAGGGGCCGAGGAGGTAAACCACTTTCACCTCGCAAAGAGAGGGGGGGGGGTCGTTCGAAGCCAAACAGCAGACGTACACCTACGCCCGATAGTTCTACACACGGTGAGCCCATTGCCTCGAAGCCTTTGTTTCCATCGAATACTAAGTAGCTGTCGGGATGTATGGAAGATGAAAAAATGGGATCACAAGACGTTAATACCAAAGAAGCAACCGAGGATGTATCCTCTCAATCAGACAATGAGTAACTTAAATAAGGGATAGTAGGACTCGACGAAACTGGTGAATGTATTTTCTAAACAAGAATATCAAAAATGGAATACAAGATATCATGGATCGAGTTATATATAAATTGTAAGTGCGTCAACAGCCAGTATTGGAAAATTGATAAAAAAATATACTCCAAAAAATATAGCCACTGTCCAAACGTTTTTCTCGATTTTATTGGCTTATGATGGATTGCGAGGCCTTTTCTACACCCTAAATTTTTCCTCTATCCAGATTACCTTTGACTCTTATTTGAGGTGGATGATCTCCCCTTTATTCAGGCGAGGTAATTAAGCCTACCTACATGCCCAACACTATTGTTGCATCGAGATGAGACGAGTAATTTTTTGGGGAATCAATGAAAACTCACGACATTGTAGTGCATCTATTGCAAAAAACTCGCAAAGCGAATATAAGAACAAAAAATAAGAGGTAATGGTCACTGGGTCTTAGGATAGAATCCTCGCCACACATCAACATTAATTACCGCTGCCTACTTACCACCCACTTTCGAAGAAACATTTCTTCCCCGGTATCCGATATATGTTCGAATCTTTCGCCTAAATCCTGCTCCGTCATACTACTCATGTGAGATTCCGCCATCCTAGAGTCGTCCTTCCAAGTCGCAGCATTCTCCATACATCCACCTTATTGAACAATATAAGCACTCGCCTGTGCGTAGATCCGCCTATCAAGCCAGGGAAAGCACTCGGCGCCAACGATACTAGCATGATATATGGATTGTCAGACGGTATAAAATCTTAATCACTACCTGTTTTCATAATGGATAGATCCTCTCCCTCTGCCATGGTTATGACCAATGGGACCCGCACTATACTCACGCTGCCGCGTCTCCTCCTGCTCCAAAGAGTACTCAAGAAACGAATCTCTAATATGATAGCTCGGAAGAATCATATTCTCAATGAATAGGAGGGACAGCGGCGGATATGCATCGCGGGCTAGTACGAATCGCTGGCTGACGGGTACAAAACAACCACTAGCTTCATTGGGTCTGAAGTTCCACTCCATTATCAAAGAGCAGGTTTGGGCGAGTGATAGCGGAATAGTCTGAGCGGATATCCATAATCAGAAGAGGAAAGAAGGCGGTGTCTTCATGATTCTTGGTCTGAGGGACGGCCTGGCGAGGCACTGGACTGAGGGAGGAGTGTTTGGATCGGCAAGCGAATATGAAAGATCCTAAAGGATGAGATTAAGACTACAGAGATCCTACTTTCTCAGGATATTATCATCATGTGATGTAATTCATCGGGGTGGGGGTAAGCATGTATGGCAGGGGCAATGGTCCTATAGAAACGTCAATGACGATTCTTGACACCGAGAAATAAACCTGTTACAGCAATGATAGGTCAACGAGCTCAAGTCTACCCATGCGTCTAAGCTGCATAGATCTCAGAAGAAATCATTTCGCGGGTTCTCTTGTTTGTTCTCGTCGCGACGAAAGCCTGAACTACGAGTTGGCAGTAATGGCATACAGCTGTTGCCAAACAGACTGTCCTGAATATCGAAGAATCCTAGTTATTTCATCTGCACAAGGGCTTTTGAACCTCCTGTAGACCATTCGTCTGGTGTTTGCCCAAGACAAGCAGACAAACGATTTACGGTTCACGGCAAGGAAATCGAACATGGTAAAGCTCGCCGGGTAGAATATCATCCACAGGAAGATATCTTGGTGCGATCGTTAGACCGTGCCAATCATGTATTGTTTGGGTGCTCGTCCAAAATTAGAGGTGATACCTGGTCGGGAACGACGCCACCGCCATCTCAAACAAGGCAGAAAGTACTGTGAACGGTTTCGGCAATATCGGCACAATGAAAATGTGTCTGGGTGTGGCCGAGACACCAGTCCTCAAAGTTATTCATCAAAAGGTTCGAATGGGACTCTTCTGAAAGACGGGTTTATATCCGACGTTTCTCTAGTGGTAAAACCGAGCCATGTTGCCTCACTAATGAGCCTCGTACCATCCCGGTGTAGCCACTTTGCTTCTACATTCGTACTCAGCAATGCGCCTCCAAAGAAAGGAGCTTGTATGAGCTGGAGGACAGGAGTGCAAAGGCCCGAGGCCACACGGGTACAGGCTTGTATGGAGTGAGGGACATAGACATGATCGGATATAACAACACATTCCGAAGAAACGTTAAACACGCGAATGGGATCAGAAATGGAGCGAAAATAGCCGCCTTGATGGTGTAACTTGGTGGATAGGTGGGAGTGGAAGCCTGCGTAGAGGGGATGGAAATCGCACGAGGCAACATAACAACGATAACCGTTCGCAATCATTGGTTCCCGGATACAGATATCACGCGAGCCGCATGGTATAAACGAATGGCTGGGGAAAACTTAGGGTTAGAATCAACTTTGTCAGAAGTTGTTCGGATGGATTCAGATCGAAGCAGGAAACAGCGAGAGTTCAGTCAATAGTCGTGCAAGGACCTGGAGCGTTGAGGATCGTAGAGAAGCGAGCTAATGATTACATAGAGTGCTAGTGGACAGGCGGGTTTGTAGAACGCAGGTCAAACTTTTAGGTTCAATGCAGGGTATGGCAAATTTATATATATAAGTATGACACGTCCATACAGGTCCACAAGGCCTCACAAGGATATACAATGCTATTTATATAGGTATTGTCCTTCCGGACAACATGTCCCGTACATGAAATACTAGACTTATCTCTTGTCTGCGCCCGCGTCGGCCGCCCTTGGTTAGACTTCTTATTTCTGAGTCGCTTCAACTCTATTAAACGACTGCCCACTTATTACCTTGAGCTAGTTCAACATGTCTAGATGCCTCAAATTGACTCTTTCTTTTACTCACCAGCAGCACGCATATACCATCTTTTGGCCAACTCCATGTCTTGCCTTACATTAAAGCCGAGCTGGAACGGTTTTGGAGACTCACTAAGGGATTGGTTACTGATATCCATGATTCCAGAGTTACAACCTTGGATCTAAATGTGGATCCCAGACGTTAGTGCCATTTTCTGCGTCCCAGGTATATTCGTCAGAGCCGGAAAGTGTTATGAACATTATAACCAGAATTCTTATTGAACCCAGAGCCAGCACTACAGTTAGCATGAGAGCTAGGAATGAAACCGCGAGAGGTAGAGCGAGACATTTGGTTAGACAACAACGAAGTCGCAAAATAAAGTAGCATGGAAGTATATTGATAATCCTTTGGCATGGCACATGCATACAGCTTATGGACAACACCAAAGCAGAGCTTTGATACTTAATTAACAACTATACACAATTACGCAATACACAATTTCTCAAAGATCCATAATCCAGATGGCGTCTTATGAGACTAACGCAGCAAGTCTTCGTAGGTGTCCGACATTGAGATACGCCGGAACGTAGGTCTCCAAGCCGTTTACTTCTCTGGGCAATGGCAACTCATAATGGCCTACTTCCTCGCTTTCCGGCGAAAGGAGTAGGTGGTCGTTTCGATCATTAGGAATTACTCTTGATGCAACAACCCGTAGGATTTCCGGAGAAATGGGGTTCTGCGAAGACCATCAGTTCAAATCAGACGCACACAAGAGTGGACGCACCTCGTAGTCAGCAACGAAGTAATTTGTACACATTCGTTGAATTTGAGAAGGGCTAAGCATCCAACAGACATCATAGATTATCTCTATGTCTTGAGGGGTTGCCTATTTATGATCAAGTTAAAGTCAATTTACATTTTGGACCAAGTCGGAGCAAACTACCTTTTTCAGTTGGAGCAATTTAGTAGCCTGCATAAGATGCTCTAGTTGCAAAGTACCCTCAGGCATACCATGCGACTTG
This sequence comes from Hysterangium stoloniferum, assembly GCA_015178975.1. Classification (NCBI taxonomy): domain Eukaryota; kingdom Fungi; phylum Basidiomycota; class Agaricomycetes; order Hysterangiales; family Hysterangiaceae; genus Hysterangium; species Hysterangium stoloniferum. The sequence goes on from WHVD01000243.1 coordinate 25,453, forward strand.
CACCATTCTTCAATGCGGGTTATATTGTACTGGATTTGCATTGCTGAAGGAAAAGAAAGTGATAGTCAGCAAAAAGAAAAAAAGATAGATGCAGGCAACCATACCTCGCTTCCACGAGCAGAAATTCCGTCTCATAAGTAAATCATTGAAGGCGGTCACGCCTACAAGCTTCAAAAGTTCCGTGATGACTTGCTGGACGACCGATTCTTCGACATAATATGTTTTCATACTCCGCCACACTTTGTTGAGAAGGTTTAAAACATCGTCCATGCTATATGCAGGTTGCGCATTGTTATTAAGGAGCCGATTGAACAATCGACCACCCCCATCACTGGTGGTGAATCCAGGCAACGACTGACTTTCGATCAAAGCCGGTATTACCATTTTCCCCAGGCGTTTTTTGGTCTCAACCATCCATGTATGGTAAATGTTATACTCCAAGCTATCAAGGTCGTGCTTGACGATGGACACGAGACGTTCGTAGTCTCCCCAATCGAAATCGCGCCCCTCGCCTCCTGGACCAATCCCCTGCAGCATATCACTCTCTGCGAGGCAAATAAATGATAGCATTTCATGCACATTGGACAACCAGAAGACGCCTGGGATAATGGCGTCTTCTCCAGAAAATGACTGCGAAGGAACAATATAAAAATTATAACTCAGATATAACGAGATGCAACTGACCATGACGTGCGTCTGTATCGCCTGCATAACGTTCGCAAGAAATCGTTCACTTTCAGCTATTAGACCGTATTTCCACATTTCATTTGTGGTCAGACTTATAAGATTCGCAGGGAATAAAATTTCTTTCGCCGCTAATGTGTTCTGAGAACTGGGAGCTGGTATCTTTAGGCCTCTGATAAGGCCTTCCAGGACATCCTCGTCCAAATGTTTTGCGTCTTCCAATATTTTCAACTTTTCTTCGGCCGGATCATCATATATATCGGATAAGCCATTGCTTCGGAAACGGGACATATTCTCTTGACCGTTATACACCATCGACACTGCTCTAGGATCACGTAGTTGATTTCTTTTAACGGATGCCATGGGGTCATCAGCTGAATCCCGTGCAGAAGCTCCGGCGTCACCCCCCATACCGCCTGCAGAGCTATGTCTCCGCTGGTGCCGCGTAATTGGAGGTGGATTGAGGGTCATACCATTCGGCAATCCATTTTCTGAGCGAAGAGCCGGAACAAATGTAGGAGACACCGGTTCAATTCGCCCACCCCGTGTAAGTGCGTTCAGGGCATTGGCGCGATTTAGTTGCTCCCGAAGACTACTGACTTCGTTCTTCAGTGTAGCCACCACTGAACCGTCTTCATCCACGCGACTCTGGTTCAGTTCAGCCGTTCGGTGCCGTTCAGTCAATTCCTGCGCTTGCCGGCTGAGGTCTTCTGTTAACCTACGGATGACTTCATCCTTTTCAGTGATTTTCGCCAGAGCGTCATCCAAACGCTGTTCTACATCTTTCTTGGCCTGGAGTAATTCATCCCGCCGTGCCACCTCGGCTTGGACTGAGTGTAGTTCAGTCTGCAAATGTTTCGCCTTTGAGTCTGTTTCATCGTGTTTGGATATCCAACTATTGAGTTGCTGTTGTAAATCTGAAAACTTCACTTGTAATTCCTTCTTTTCAGCTGTTCGAGCTTGAAGAGTTTGAGTGAGTTCAACTACTTTGTTCTCCAATTTATACGAGATTTCTTTGAACTTTGTAACAGAGCGTGCTTCTGCTTTCAAGGCTTTGAGCTCCTTGCGGGCCAGCCCGCGACGTACGCATGACTGGATATAAATAACCATTTTTACGTCGTGGTAGAAGTGTCTTCGCGCGATCCTATTAATGTCACAATAAGTACATGAGACGAAATAAACAGTAAAGAATAATTAATGACGCACACTCCTCGGAGGAGGCTCTGCAGTGAACCTGCGGCGAGATAAATGCGAGACGCTTTATATGCAACCCGTGCATTTGCGCCCCTGATTCCTATAAACGGCCATCACTACAGCGCTTGCAATAACTACAATGTAGCCACTTACGACTCTGCAAGTCAATGACTGCGCGTCGAATTGTCAAAAATTGTGATCGCTGGATAAATCGGCGGACCACGGCTTGCAGTCTACGGGCTGCAACTTCACGCCTAATTTTCTCAACAAACATTCTGGCTTGCACGCCACGCCACCAAGTCTGGATTGTAATAGCAGCGTGACGCATTTCTTGGTATTTCTTTACAGCCATGCGACGGCGCATATTCTTTTGAACAATAGTAACCAGTGCATTGAGGCGATCGGAGCGGAGAGCCTCCATAGCAGCCAGCATACCCGCACGGAAAAATATTTTGGTGAGACCACACTGATACTTGTCTTCATCTGAAATGGTCGTCTGAAGTATCAAATCACAAAGTGGTTTAATCTCCATTTTCTTGATCATAGGCGCCCAGCTCGACGAGTTAGTTAACATGTAATATCTGTCCGAGAGCAAGTCAATTTCCTCATAACAAAACTAATGACAAGGGATGACCTTTCCACAAATTCTTCATATGTCCATCGCGATGGATAGCCCGCGCAACTTATTCGAATTGTCTCTAGAACACCACATGCCCTGAGCTGTCCTAGAACCTGCTGAGGGGCGAACTCCCAAGCACGCTTATGTTCGTTGGGTTTAATACAGCGGATGTAGTGCACATTCGTCACTCCGAGCGTTTCCATAAGATTGGCCAGAGAACCCTTGAAGATAGACCCAAGCGTAGGTTTCTTTGCGACGGCGCCTGGCCGCTTCCCGCCAGCTCCAGCACCTCCAGCACCGCCTGAAACCAAAGAGGAACGTCCAGGATCAGGGATGATTGAGGACCTGCGGGAACTACCGCTACCGGTCTCTGATATAGCCGCATTGGGATTTGGCGATTCAGGAGGCTTAGAAGATGAGAGAGCTGTGTCAAGCACTTCTTTCAAAAATTTGTTCTTTGTAGATGCCAAGAGAGAGAGGTGCTCGTCTGGTACGGTATCCCTATTTTTTTCAATGAACCCATCGACCTCGTAAGTCACATCCACAGCATAGTGAGCAACAGTGAAGGCGGTGTTGCCAAACCTTGGTTTCTTGAATACCTCTTTATTTTCAGGCTTATCCAACTGAGCATGGAGCTTTTGCAATAAAGATGCGTCAGTACCGGCAGGCAATCGTGATTCCTCATCTAGAAGAGCCAATACACCAAGTCTACCCTCGATTAAATTGATGCAAGGTTGATTGTCAGAGAAATCTATGAACTTCCACTTTATCTGTTCCCGAACATATTCTTCTTGTTCGAGCTTGAAAACATGGGCATTGAACTACGGACACAAAACATAAGCAATCAGAATTAACACGAGCACAAGATGTCAGACCTCCTGTTGTAGCTTCTCATTTGCATAGTTAATGCAAAACTGTTCAAAGCTGTAGAGTATTAAGCAGTATACAAATAGCCGTTGAGAAAACAAAAATCACCTGTTCTTTTGAAAATGTTCAAAACTGTGCCAGGTGAGCATGATGCAAGCGCTTTTCCTTCAAGAACTTACCCGTAGATATCCCTGCATAGTTTTAGATCATTTATGACAGAAGAAAAATAAGAGAGGGAAAGGACTCACAGTACACCGATGAACATCTCCGCTCTGTTTGCGGCTTCACCTCCTTCTCCAGCTAAGCTTTCGTTTACAATGCTTACAAGCCATTCGAAGAGACAAGCATACACAAATTTGGCCACACTGTCACGAACGATGGTGGCTTGTGGACCGTTAAGGGCAGTGACTATTTTTTCTGACCGAGTAGTAATCTGCTTCTTAATTGTCCACTTCTTGAATTCGGCAATAGAAATTCCCAAAAAACGTGTGGCCAGCTGCATTGCCGGATCAGTATCGTCCAGCACAGCATCATTGCGTGCTTGAGTGATCTTTATGTTTCCAAGATGTAGAAGAGCAGCCAGGAGTTTGAAAACGGCCCATTGCTTTTCCACACTAATCCCTACGGTCGATAGTGCTCGCTGTGTATTTCGGAATTCCTCAGCATCATCAACGTTAGGGATTGGAGTGGAACTTGGTCCGCCTTGTTTTAAGTAAAAAAACTTGGTTATGTCCGTATCCAAACCAAGATCTTTTCGTTCTTTGAGCGGCGCGCCCGCACACAATTGGTAGAAAATATGATAATTCCGTTCGACCTCGGGCTGGAAGACGAGCCTAGACCGTTCTAGTAGATAGGTCCTTATACGAGCTCCTACTATTTCTTGATGCCCGTCAAACAAAATCTACAAATCAAATAAGATGGAGAGCACATCGAATAACCTGGTTCGCACTTGGATATATTTTCCGAATCTGGAGGAGTTATCATTGCGAGTCGTCTTCGCATTTCCAAATGCTTCTAATATTGGGTTCGTGGCTAGGATTTGTTGCTCGACTTCGCTGGATTCGTCTAGAGAGAGCTTAGTACGTGCTTTCCCCTTCAAGTTAGGTGGGTTCACAGAGGCCAAAAATCGCATAATAAGCTTTGCCTGTATTATGTGAAGATTTAATCCTAATTATAAGCTGAAGACTCATGCTCACCGATTCAGTTTTACCAGCACCACTATCAGTGGTGAGCTATTATACACGTTCCAAAAGGTAAAGGGTGGCCAGACACACCTTTCTCCAGAGACAATAATCGTCTGGCCTTGGCCATCATTGGACATGGCAGTATACGCATCTTCAGCAATCGCAAACAAATGTGGTTCCAATTCCCCTTTCCGACGACCGCTATAAGCCTGTATAATCTCAGGGCCGTAGAGAGTAACTCTCTGGAATGGATTCATGGCGATAAGAACTATTCCGCTATAGGTATATATACTATGTTGGGCATAACGATTCCTAATGGTATGCAAAACTAAAAACATATCAGATGTGTAAATAAAAGCGCGTGAGTATTACAGACCTGAAGGCTCATTTAAATGCGAGAGTGTCGCCAAATCATCCGCTGTTTCTAATAGTGGTGGATTTCGTAAAGGCGGCAGGCTGTCTTTAGCATCTTTGATATCTTTTCCGGTGGTATCTATTGCTATGTCCTAAAAAAAACTGTCAGCGAGCCTTATAAACAGATAAATGATAGACACACCTTTCCTCGTTCATCAACAAACTGCAGCTTCACAGTGTCATCGTTATTTCTCATAACAGAGACACACTCAGCAGATATCCAGCCAAGCTCCTTGTCGGGAAACCAGACGCGTGTTCCCTTCGAATAGACATTCTCTGCCATGGCGCAGGAAGAAGAGAGCTAGCCTGTTTTCTTAACCAAAGCAATTCAAACTACGCTGAACGGCGCTTGCACATCCTGCACAACCACTATATCAACACCTCTATGTGTCACCATGGAAAGTTTTACACATCCAGTACACACCCCGTCCCGGTCTATCACCACCTTGCCTGCTCTCCTCTCTTCACTTTCTGGTTTACAATCTCGTGAGGCTGCATTGTCTACGTCTCTGACTAACCTACTGTCTACTTCGGAGCCTCTCGTAGTTTCTCTCTCGCGTATCCATGCACTTGCACCAAGACTTGAAAAAGTTCATGATGAATCGATCATCTTGTCTAAACGAGTATCGTACACAGCTTGCACCGCTGAACGTGTTGGGGGTAAGGTTAGAGTCTTAGACGAAGAAATGAAGCGTGTTAGGGAGGCTGCAGATCGAGTGGCTCAGGTTATGGAGTTGAAGGTTTATATCCATTACCCCATCTTTGTAGAGAATGTCTCTCATATTTACACAATCAAGTTGTCTTTAGCCTCTCTCCAAGCTGCTATGGACAGTCAGGATTGGGAATCAGCAACTAGGCACTGTGCAAGGGCAATGTCCGTTTCTGTGGAGGTTATTTCCGGACCTTTCGCTGAAATTGCCGTTGTCGGTTGATATTTTAGCTTTAATGCTACCTTGTACTTATGCATTGCTCAGCCAACAGCAGAATCGCCTTTACCGCCGGTTCAAACACTTCAAAACGCCAGGGAAAGTTTACTGTCAATATTTCGCACAAAGTTTCAGGAAGCGTCGCAATCAAGGGACGCGGCAGCAACCAGCCGGTTTTTCAAGCTATTTCCTGTAATAGGATGGGAAGAAGAAGGCCTTCAAGCATACTCATCTTTTGTTATTGATTTGGTGCGCACCCGAATCCCAGCATCTGCCAAAAGTACGATATCACCTCTCTATAATCTTTCGAATCCTCCTCATATACTCGTGCATTGACGATCTTGTAGCATCATCACCAATGTATTATATCACCATGTTGACGTCTTTATTTGAAGGGATTGCCCTCATTGTAGACCAGCACCAACCTATCGTGGAAAAATACTACGGACGCGGCAAAATGTTCACAGTGGTGAAGAGCCTACTTGAGGAATGCGATCGTGTTGTTAAGCGACTTGTAGAAGGATGGGAAGAAGAACGTTCGATGAAGCGCAAAGTTCGATTATCCATAATCTTACATTTTCACACTCTTACCCGCCGTCGCCTAGTTAGCCCAAACATCCAACCCTACATTTTTTTTCCTTAGCCCGAGCTCACGCAAACAGATGCCAACGTCTGCGGAGGACGAAATAGACCCTCGTGACGTTGACAGGGTACTATCTGAGCTTGCCGGAATGGCAGGCCGTTGGGGATTGTTCAGACGTTTTCTGTGTGATAGGCTAAAGGTATTTTGGTCCGTTTGTACTTAATATACTCAAATTCAGTGGTGCAGGAGGATTACAGCGGGGATGGCCCTTCTGTTCCCAGCGTCCAGGATGGAACTCAAGTTCAAGCATCACCAGCATTACTGTTAATTCAAGCCTGTTCTACCGCCTCACTCATTGATGAGTTATTGACTCGGTATTACTTACCCTTGGAAATTTGGTATCTCCGAGTTACCACTGATAAAGTATATTGGGCTTTCTCTCCTGTCACAATTTTATAATTTCACAAATTTTAGGCGCATTGTCTTTCCACCTCAGACGTATCTAATATTCCTCCTACTACCACGACGCCTGATGATTTCTTTTATATCCTCAAAATCGTTCTCCATCGTCTTTCCTCAACTTCTTCCCTGTTGGCAGTGCAACGCATGACTACTCAAGTGAAAGATGTCGTGTCAAGAGACTATGCATTTGTTATCAAAAAGAGATTAGAAGATGTGTATAAACACGCTAGCATCAGCGCTACAGGTCCTCAGCGAGACAAGGCGGAAAAGGAACTTAAATCAATATTTATCGTAAGACTCACTTTCAATGGCATCCAAAAAATGATTTAAATGTATTTAACCAGACGCACTTGAATGATCTCGATATTTCGTCATCACACATCGAGCGGTTAGTCAAGGATCTACTTGGATCGTCCGTAGTTTCACAGAACTTTCTGCAATCGGAAACGTCCCCCGTTGTCGCCCACATTTCTGCTTTATTAGATCTTGTCCCCCAATTTCAAACCATCCTGCGTGTAAGTATCTTCCGTGTCACATGTTGCATGGTTGTATCTTGTCTAATTCTACCTAGTCGGGCACCGAGCAACTATTCAACCAGTTAGCACGACCGCGATTAAGATCGCTAGTAATAGATGTTTATAAAGACGTCACATACATGCTCGACGACGAATCCTATTCTTTAGCAGAATCACAAGATATCGTCCGCAAGAGGTTTATCAGATACTGGGAGGCCTTGATGGATGGTTTCAAGGTTTGTTTTATATTGGGGATCAAAGCGCTGCTGACGATGCCTGTGAACAATTAGGAAGTTTTCACGGACACAAATTATAGTGTGTTTATCCATCTTGCCGTCGACATACTTGTACGACCCTGGGAAAAATATGTTACAGGAATGAGGTTTACTGAAGTTAGTTAATTGGGTAGAATCAATATCCGTGAACTAACGATGCTGTCTTTACAGTTGGGAGCTATACGGTTTGATCGAGACATCCGGTCTATCCTTGGATATATGTCGTCACAGACGACGTTTGGAGACGGCCGGGAAAAATTCCAACGGCTACAGCAGATATCCACGCTTCTAAACCTTGACGTTGTAAATATTTACCTTTCACACCTGAGACGCCTGGAACTAAATGCTTAGCATAGGAAGAAGATGGGGACGAATTTTATAATAACTCCGGAATTAATTGGCGACTAAGTGTCAGTGAGGCACGGATGGTCATTGCTCTCCGAATATAGATCCTAAAGTAGGTATATATGACATGGATGATACAATATTACACAGGCCAGGACATGGAATATACGATTGGTCAACCCCGACGCAAGTTATCCAATCTAGCCTGCAGAGCATCTTCTTCAGACATGAACGCCGGTTTGCTGTTGCTGTTGGGGTCGCCAGTACCTGCATTTCCTGTTGCCGAGACTACAGATCCCTCGACCTCACCGATTGCTACAGGCTGGCGATTATTCGCTAAAGGTGGTGATATACCGAGACCTGTCGGGGTTTCTTGGAGCTGTGTACATGTTTAGTCGACCACAAACACAAATTGCTGAAAAATATGCCCACCTGCTGTTGTAAGCCTACACCGATTTCGTCTAATACCTCTTTCAGTATTTTATCCCCCTCCTCTTCCTCGTCCTCTTCTTCGTTATCCATTACATCCTCTACGGCATCAGACATCATTTCTTCTTTCATATCCATCGTCGCGCTCTCTTTCTCAAACTCGTTCATAATTCGTTGGATTCCCGGCAGGTTGAGCCCTCGGTTCATGGCGCCCATAGCCTAGATCAAAAGGATTGGTTAAGTTATATAAGATAACTAATTGTTGAACAGCCTTACCCGTGTGGCGCCCCGCATTGCGTCTGCCATCTGCTGATTACTGCTCAACGTCTGGATTCTCAATCCTACGGCTTGCAGTTGTGTTCGCATCTGATAGAACTTTTGGACATAGCGGCGTGTCCGTACAAGGTCCTTCGCCATGACTTTACAGGCGTTCTGTAGAATAAATCGCTTCAACCCTGACAAACGAACGGCTAGTGAATAAAACTGACCATTTGACCGACTTTCGCATTCTTTTTGATGTCTGCAATAAGCTTCTTTTCTTGTTGTTCAAGCTTACTTCGCTCTCGGTCGAGCTCCCGCTGCGCTTTCGCGATTGAACGTTGATGTTGACGCAGACGTTCTGCAGGAGTTACTGTGCGTCCAAAAAGTGTCTCCTGATGATAAAAACATAAATATGGATATATGCAAGGATCAAATACTTGTATACTAACGAGGATGTTCATCGTGGCGCAGGATGGTGTATGTTACATAATGGGCGCTAATGTGGGACCATAGAATGCTCAACCACCGTACCTCATTTGTGCAGCGCCAATACCCATCGTCTTCTCGTCTTTTCGCCTCGTCTTCCCGTAATACTAAAACTCCTAATCCCCTTGCGTTCATAGGCCTCACAATATTAGCATTCTTATCTTTTGCTTTTGTTGTGCAACATCGTGCTACCACTGCGCCAGCTTCCAAGCAACCCAAACAGCAGGAAAATCCATTAGTGCCTCCTCATCGACCCTCTTCTCATGGCACCTCCCAGCTCTAACGAGTATAAGGTAAAGCTAATGGCCAGTGTGATACTTTTGATGGTTAACTCAACATCCCACAAGTGTACTGTTTTCGATGATCACAAAGTGATCGTTATATATGTACTTGGTGGACCAGGCGCAGGTCCAAGCTTTCTTTTACAAAATTTGGCTTAGCTGATATGATCTCCATCGGAAGGAAAGGGTACCCAATGTGCACGTCTCGTCAAAGACTATGACTTTGTTCATCTTTCTGGTAGGTGAACGTGAACGCTCGCTCACTGACTCTACACCTCTGTAATATGCACTCGTGTTGATATGCTTTCCCTAGCGGGTGATTTGCTCCGCGCCGAACAGAATAGGGATGGATCTCTGTATGGTGAAATGATACGCACATGTATCAGAGAAGGCAACATCGTACCTATGGAGGTCACAGTCAAGCTCCTTGAGAATGCCATGCACGATGCACTTGAATCAAATATTAATCGCGATGCTTGGACTGATGGTAAAGGGAGATTTTTGATAGATGGCTTCCCGCGTAAGATGGACCAGGCGCTCAAATTTGACGAGGAGGTGCGTGTTATTACACTCGCACGAGTTGGCTGTGGCTTAACCTACCGAAGGTTTGCATGGCGTCGTTGGTTTTGTTTTTCTCATGCACAGAAGAGGTCATGTTGGGTAGACTTCTCGAGAGGAGCAAAACAAGCGGGCGTGAAGACGACAACATTGACACTATTAAGAAGCGCTTTGGCGAGTCATTATACTACGCTTCGTTATTTTTCACTCACGGCCCATCCTACAGTCACATATGAAGAGCAAACAAGGCCCGTTATAGAGTATTACAGGACATTACACAGAGTCGCGGAGGTGTGATTTAAAAGAAAATACTTTCACATATATTCTGATATGTTGCTAGATTGACAGCACTCTATCAATTGATGAAGTCTATGGCGAAGCATCCAAAACTATCCATGCGATTTTTAACAAATGATCCATTGATGTAGAAGTATGGACTATAAATGACCATTACAAAGCGCAACGAGCATATGTACACCGACCACCTATCAAGCGCAGATGAAATATGATGTATCAGCTGCACTTGAGAAGATTTTACAGTCAACTGCTCCCCCTGTTGGTATCTTCAATATTGTCCCATCTACACAGACAAGATGAGCCCTGTCATCGTCTACATCCTGAGAAAATCGAGGTTCATCAGCCCGTTTCCACTAATGTAAATGCGAACGTACAGGTATCCACCTCCAACCGTTGCAACGTATATACTCCACTATACAAGGTCCGTTGCCTTGGTCATATCTAAGCGAAACATGACTTCCTTGTACATATGCGCTTTGGAGAACGTTGATTAATTTCGGAACAAAAGCCGCACGATCAGCCTGACTACCAGTTCCCAGTGCCGGATCCCGCAAAGGTCGAATGACAACCATGTCCATTTCGCCCAAGGAAGAAGGTGTAGAACTGAATAATGGGGTGATCTCGAAAGACGGCTCTAATCGATCAACATTCACAGTGGAAAGGAGATAAGCGAACGGTCCAGCTAGCAAGGTTTGTGACTCTTCAAGCTGGATAAAGGTTCCGGCTACAGAATCATAACTTTTCGCTGGCTTCTCCTCTTCAGATAGTAACTGAAGCTGTCCCCCATACCAATTGGATATATTCTCCATAGCAGCCACTTTGAAACGCTCGACACCGCGAACGGACGACCGCAAATGCTCTGCCGTATCGAGAATGGATGCATGCAGTGCAGTTGAAGTAACTACGATGCTGAATATTGAGTCAGTAACAACATTTTCGCCGTTGATGAGACTCGTCTGCGCGAGTATGAGAGGCTTCTTTTTTCCCTGGATGAAGGCGTCAACAGACTTGAGGCGATCCTCGAACGAATGACCAGGTGTCTCTGACGAGCGATCTACATTGTGAAGGGTTGTGTTCGTTGGCGGGAACAACGCCGAGTATAGTGCATTAGCCGTGCCTTGAGGACAAATGACTAGCTGCAGGGGCAGCGAAGGAATGCCTATGCCATTGACAACCTCATGCACTGTCCCATCTCCCCCACTGATTATAATAACGATTGATTTCCCCTTCTTAGCGTTAGTCTGCAGAAAAGCAGCAGCCACCTGTCCTGCATGGCCTGGTTTCGTAGTCTCTTTGAATTCATATTGATATTGGCGACTCTTGAGAAGGGGAAGAATATGTTCTGCAACAAAATGGGAGCCCTTCCCGTCGCCGCTGATAGGGTTAGAAATAACGAGAATGGATTGCTCCATCTTATGATATTTTATTTAGGTATGTAGGGTATGAACAGAAAGTTGAAGTTCTTGTCGGTGTTTCAATCGGTGTCGTCATATGCGCTTTCTGTCGATATACTTCAGGCCTCCGCTAATTCGGTCTAGAGCTATGTCAACGTCCATCTATCCTACGTCAAAACCCTTCTGTTTAGCACTGATTCAACTAGGCGGCCTGGGGCCGTCCAAGGATAAGAATCTACGCCATGCTAGAGAGATGATTCTAAAGGCTGCTCAACCTCAGGGCGACGTGGCCAAGCCAGACCTGATAGTACTTCCTGTAAGATCTGAATCTGACAATGCTATGCAATTTCATACCTGAGTCACACATATGAAGGAATGCTTTAACTCACCTTATGGCCCCAAGTTCTTTCCTGATTACGCCGAAGTCATTGGCTACGTCCCTGGGCAGCCTTACAATATTTCTGAGAGTCGCAGTCAAAGCGTCAGGGTTCTCTCAGACATAGCCAAACAAGTTCATACGTGGATTCTTGGAGGTCTCAAAATATTTCAAAGTTTTCTAAGTAGGTCTGCACTAGACTAACGTCCTCATGGTTAGGCTCCATACCAGAGAAAGATGAGATCGATGGCAAACTCTACAATACTGCCACTGTCTATAATCCCGATGGTAGGCACACATAGTCACAAGTCAATCATTTACACCAACACTGGTGAGAAGGCGATCTTGTGGCGATTCACAGGAAAGTTCACCTTTTCGACATCGACATTCCTGGTAAAATTACATTCAAAGCAAGTGCAGAATTTATCGCATTTGCACACGAAGACATTGACACAATAGTAATAAGGAAAGCACCACCTTGAGTGCAGGCAATAAACTTACGCATTTCGACACGGGTAAGAATGACAGCATAACAGAAGATATTTGTGGCTCAACATCGTTGAACAGAGTTCGGCCGGATAGGGGTGGGCATCTGTTATGATGTCAGATTCCCAGAAATGGCCATGATTGCTGCTCGCAAGGGTAAGGAGTGAGGTTTGTAAATGTATTGCCATTTGAAATTGAAACGTATATTTCCCAGGTTGTGCTGCTATGATATATCCAGGGGCTTTCAATCTTACTACAGGACCGATGCACTGGGAATTGCTGCAGAGAGCGCGGTGCCTTCTAACTTAACTGACTATCCGTGGTGGAAACTGACTAGATTCCAGAGCGGTTGACAACCAGATATTTGTAGCGATGTGTAGCCCCGCCAGAGATCTGAATGCGGATTACCACGCCGTTAGTAAATTTATTATCATGTGTCGTCATTTCTAATTATTCAGGACAATACCAGTGGGGTCATTCGACTGTAGTGAACCCTTAGTAAGTGATGGATGAGGTAGTAGTCCATGTATTCTTCGCTCAACTAGCTTTGCAGCGGAGAGGTTATTGCAACTACCGATGAACGGGAATCCATCATTTATGCGAACATTGGTGAGTACTCATCATCACCATCATTTGGATGTTAGTGATGAGTACTACAGATCCAGAGCTAATGGATTCGACAAGGGCTGGAATTCCCGTAAACAGTCAGCGTCGATTTGATATTTACAAGGACGTAAGCGAACACCTTGGGGATGTACTTTAGAATCTAGTTTGAAAAAAAACTGTGCTTATTATAACATTAATTGCTATGCAAACCTGTGCCAAATAAAACGACGTGGCTAAGCATACCATAGCCGCCAGGTCACAGTGACTAAGCGCACATTTTGCCGTAGTTTCGACAAGCTTCGTTGGTATTCGTTGTCCTTCTCGTGGCGCGGAACGTAAGCAACAGCCAAAAAGGCGGTTCCCTTTGTCTCTTGTCTAAATCCTTTTCATCCTTCCCCCTCCTCCACAATAACCATGGTTAAAGAAACGTAGGTTGAGATGCCTCTAGTTTGCACTACATCGATGCTGACGATAGCAGCAAATACTATGATTTACTAGAAGTTAAACCCGACGCCGCTGATTCCGAGTTGAAAAAGGCTTACAGAAAAAAGTAATAAACTCTTTTTTTTCTTATTCTGTTCTACCAATGTGGGCTTACTCGTCTTGAAGAGCCTTACGATTACATCCAGATAAAGGAGGAGACCCAGAGCTTTTCAAAGAAGTTACACATGCGTAAGTCATTTCGACTAACTAGAGTATGCATCTAATCTTGATTTTACAGCTACGAAGTCCTATCTGATCCCCAAAAGCGTAGCATGTGAGTACCACCTGTGAACGTCGTCTGGCACTCTAATAATAAGGGGTTCATAGTTATGATGCTCGTGGTGAAGCTGGCCTAACAGAGCAAGGCGGCATGAACGGCATGGATCCTCAGGATCTCTTCTCTCAGCTGTTCGGTGGAGGTGGTGGTGGTGGCAGCTTCTTTGGTGGATTCGGTGGCGGCGGCGGCGGCGGCGGTCGATCTGCTGGTCCCAGGCGCGGCAAAGATCTCGTTCATCGCGTCAATGTCACACTGGAGGACCTTTACAAAGGGAAAACAACAAAACTCGCCCTCACCCGCCATGTCATATGCTCAAAATGTGAAGGCAAGGGTGGGAAGGAAGGTGCCGTCAGATCTTGCACAACGTGTAATGGTCGTGGTGTCAGAGTCATACTTCGTCAAATGGGTCCCATGCTACAACAGATCCAGCAACCTTGTTCAGATTGCGATGGTACAGGTGAACAGATAGATCCGAAAAACAAGTGCAAGATTTGCAACGGAAAGAAGGTTGTTTCCGAACGCAAGTTCCTAGATGTGCACATAGACAAAGGGATGAAAGGCGGTCAAACCATCCCGTTTTCGGGAGAGAGCGATCAGGCGCCAGATGTAATACCTGGGGACGTCATTATCGTGATAGAGGAGAAACCACACGACCGTTTTACTCGCGAAGGCGACAATTTAAGGATTGACGTGGAAATAGATCTTTTAACAGCACTAGCAGGAGGACAGCTAGCCATTAAACACCTTGATGACCACGCATTACTCATCGACATCATCCCCGGAACACCTATCAAGGAAGGTAATGCAATGCGCCGAAACGTTTTATTAATTTTATTACTAACAATAACATAGGCGATCTTAAAGTCATCAAGGACCAGGGAATGCCTTCAGTCAGGCATCACGATCCAGGCGATCTTTTCGTGAGGTTCCATGTTAAATTCCCCGAACATCTTGATGCGAACGCTTTTGCGAAACTGGAGAGTGCTCTCCCACCTCGCAAACCGATGGAGAAGTTCCCCAAGAATATTATGATAGAGGAGGTAGAATTGTCCGACCTTGATGCTCGGCAGCAGAGGGAGGCCACCGCTCATGGCGAGGACGCAATGGATGCTGATGATGAGCAGCCGAGAGTGCAGTGCGCGAACCAGTAATGTCAGCCTTTAGTTGCTCGTTCTCTCCCTCGTTCGTTTCCGTATAGTATTATTGCTTTGTCCGGCTTAGCGTATGCACATTTTCAATCTGATCGATCAGCTCCCGTCAACGCTACAATCAGTCCACAACCCCTCAAGTCCACTTCGTCTACATGAAAGTAAATATAATGAACAACTACGATGAATACTTGCATGGCTAACCTGAGGGTTAAGTTTAAAAGCGTCGTATGTCTCTCTATTAAAAAAGCTGATTTCAGTCTCATTTTCTATACCAATAAATACCGAAGTTAGTTGTGAATAGAACAAAATCCAATCAATAAAGAAAGCAAGTACCTACGCCTAGGCTGACAAGAAATGCATCATCATCTTCGAAAATCAACTCGTCGTGATCCAAGTTGATGATAAGATTCGATGTCTGTGTTTTTTTTTTTAGTTAGCCAACAACAAGCAAGGTCCGAGTTAAGTCACCTTCGCCCCATGAGCCTTCGTATAGAGCTTCAAGGTGTCTAAGTGTGTCTGAATGATAAAGATTCCCAGTAAGAGCGCGACTGACGTGCCTAACGTTACATTGCGAAAGGGCTTCCATCCAGGTTGGGTGCTAATAACTAGGTGGAGAGATGGCAAGTCATCTTACAGCAGATTTAAACATAATAACTTACTTTCTCTTGTTCTGTCTTTCAAGTCTCTGACCCTCGTCTGTTCAAGATCAACGTCGTGAAGCACAGCACTCTTCTCTGTTCTATATTCGAACGATTTAATGATTCTTAAAGTGAGTGTAACCTTGGGAAGATTCATCACACTGGGGTTGTCGGCCATTGTTCTCGTAGATGTATATCAAGGGAGGCCAGAGTTGGAGGAGTAAAACCACGTATTCTCGTCGACGTCAGGTCACAACCTTGTTTTTATTCTAATACCCCAGTGTTCTTTTTCACTATTGCATATATATTTGGATTTTCTCAACTAAAATAAGCAGACTTTCATTGTAAAAGAGTACGATAGTCATATTACTATAGTCGGGTCTTCTTGATGACCGCGGGGCTATATATATTTGCTTATTTGTCGCGAGTATCCGTCAAATATGTTTAGCAATTAAGTCAGTGTTTCAGATACATAGACAGAGTATATGTGTCGATGACAATATGACCTAACACAAAGCGTACGTAGTACTATGGCAATAATGTGTACAGACATACACAACTGTGCCATCGAGAACGTAAAGCCACAGCCGTCGATTGTTATCCAACTATGCGTAAGCTATGGTTATGCATCCCAATCATATACCGGTATCCGGACATTAAGCATAAGTATTGGTGCGAATGTTCAAATTATCGAGGACGACGAACTTCTGATATCCGATGGTACGCCGTTGATTTTTGACGGGTTAGGTTTCTTCCCCCGCTTTGGTGGAGGCACGAACGATATAGAGGAAAGACTTGACTCTGAATCAGAAGATGTTTGCCCGCGTAATGAATGTGAAGGACGAAGGGTTCGCGATGGACTTGTAGAATTAGGTACTGAAGCCGCGGCCGCAGCAGCCGTTGCAGCAGCCACCGCTGTATTTATAGCTCGGGGTATACGTATTTTCAATGGTGATATTGCAGGTGTCGACGCTGACGCTGGAAGTGTTGGAGAAGTTGGTGATTCCACTTTGCGCGGAGGAGTCGACGGTCGAACCTTAGACCTGGTTTTGGGCACCGTGGTAACATGATTCGGGGGAGTGATAGCTCGCTGAGAAGGCTTGCGGAATTCTACGGGGGAAACACCATTGGGGTGACACGGAGAGTCAGGCGTATCCGCTTCTATGGCAGAGCGGGAAGCTCTGGTGACGCGGATTGGGGCAGATGCAGTGGAAGATACAACTTTTGGTTCATCTCGGTTTGATGTGGTAGGTGGAATCAGTGATATTGCCTTAGACCTTGTCACACGACCGCCACTAGACTCGATTGGCGGCAAGAGCTTTGGAGAACGCTTCCCAGTTTTGGAGGGGGTTTTATTAGACGGTGGTAGCCTAGGAATGTTTGGATCTTGGGCCTTGGGAGCACTAGCCTTTTCTTGTATGATTCGACTCGAGGGAGACTCTAGTCTATTGGACTACACCGACTTCAATAGATGGTTGCGTGAAAGAAAATAAAAAACGACGTACATCTGATCTTTGAAGACATGTCGCGGGCAGGTGCGCCAAAGACGTCGTAATGCTGACAGAAGATTTTGGGGAATTCTCCGTTGGGTCCGTTTGAATAGCCATGTCGACCCTGGCAGCTGGCCTTCCCTCTCCATCAATGTATATTTTCTCTGCTGCTGCTTTAGAATGAACGACAGCTGTACGGCACCCGATAAGGAGCTACGGCGATATATCAGACACCTGGATTTTGGCCGTAAAAAATAGAAACTTACGTCGACTGCATGCATTACACTCATATCAGACTCCTCGGACTCGGCTCGAGCAGTGGACATGTCTGATGGGGAAACCGAGGGTTTCTCCACAACCCCTTTGGAAACATTAATCTCATCCAAGGAACTGAGAGATGTGAGTGGCGAAGACGATCCAGATAATAGCCCAGCTGGCGGTCTATGAAATAAAATAAAATAAAGGTGACTAAAAGCCTAATAGGCAGTGATAAACGCACTGGAGGCGATGTCCACGTCCAATTTTGTCCCAAAAGTCTAGGACGACTACTCGTTCGGGAACTCTATAACGTCGCCCGTTGATATGCACCTCATCAACGTTCATCTTTATCGACTTCTCTATACTGTTATCAGCAGGGATTATCTCAATGTTTCCATTATTAGGCCGATTTCGGGTCGTAATGTCTGTCACAGGAGGAACCTGTTTGGGAATTCGCCGTTTGGGCTACATAGCATAAGCTCTATGAAATAGTACAGTGCCTCAAACTTACTGCAATATGCTCCACGTGCGCAGGGCACATCCATTTTTTATGAGCAGGAGGCATGCAGGCCAATGGCGGATCAAGACAATCAAGATGCCAATGTAAAGAACAATAATCACAAGAGGCGATGCTTTTCCATAAAGAATCATTTTGAGTGTGCCTTAGACTTGACCGTCGCACACTAGATTCCCGTCCATTGGTAGAGCTCGGTCCAGATTCGGCATCGGGCAACGCAGATTTGCTACAGCGGAAGCATAATATAGGTGCGCCGTTTTTATCTTTGAGACGGAAGGCCTCTCTATCGTCCAAAATATTAAATCGACTGTGACATTTTTTTATCAATAGAGGTGTGGCCGTAAACAACCAAGTCGCACACACCTTGCCCGCACCGCCTTGGTCTCAGTATTATCCTGATAAGACCCCTTTGACCCTGTTGTAACTTTTTATACCAAGTCATGAGAGAGGCTATTATAATAAGAATGAGGGATCAAAGTTCACCATCTTTGAAAAAACCTCGGATATCTTCCGGGAGTTCGAATTCGGTGGGGATGCTTAACTGAAGATGATGGAAAAGCGGTGCGAGAAGAGATCGCCGTGGTCTTGGTGGAGGGTGCTGAAAAAGCAATGTAATTATCTAGGGATGATCTGAACATCGCATGCTCACCTGTCGAACTATACAAGCCGGACAGTACCAACGATTATCACCCTCAGGTACATCTTGAGCGTCCATAGGAGGATCAAGACACCAAAGATGGAACGACCGCGGACAACCGTCGCAGTATAGGAGACTACCTTGGGATCGACACGCTGAACAATGGTCTTCGTTTGGTTGCTTTACAAGGTGGAAATCGGTAAAAATGGCTATTCACGACATAAAAAAAGTGTTGTGACACGCACATGAACACCGTTGGGCTCTGGCATGTCGAGCGATATTGTTTGCGGCTCCTCTTTGACTTTAGCAGCCTTTTCTTTTCCTTTCCCCTTATCCCGACTTCTAACTCTGGAAGCAACATGAGAGGCGCCAGGATAGGGCGTGGATTCGTCGGAGACCGTTAGATATGATCCGGTGCGCTGTAAAGAGGGCTGTACATCCCTCCGGTCGACGACGGGATCCGAAATGGACGGTTCTAATGGTGGTAAAAGACTGGTGGACGCTGTGGGATTCAGACCACGAGCTGATGAACGTTGTGCGCGAGTGTTTATAGAGCTGGGTCAAAGGTTCCCCGTAGATGGCGAAAGAGCGGTCAGGGACGTATGGGGTGAGCAGTGACATTGGGGATCGAGACAATTAGTATTGGTGGAGAAGAACGAAGCAATAAGTGTACTGTACCTCTTGTCTGTACGAGGACGCTTTCTGAGCCTGCCCTCTTCTTCGGGGATAAGACTCAATCCAAGACCGCCCATGAGCCCAGAGTAAGTTGTGCCCGGGTCAGAAGCTGGGAGATATGAAAAAACCTGGGCAGAACGTCTAAGATGTGAATCACGACGCTGACCGTTGATGGATGCGAGAGGTGGAGGAGCAGGGAGGATTACAGTGGCAAGTGTCGGGTCCTCAGTCTCAAGGTCTGGTGGGTGAACGGCGACTATGGGCTCAAACAAGTAGGCAGGCGGCTGCGTCGACAAAAGACCCTCCATACGAATGTGACCAATACCTGACCAACTACAGACTAACAGACACGCGACGAACAAAAAAAGAGTTCACTCAAAGAACCACGATGACACTAAGGTAGGGGGAGAGACGCCGCGCTTGCAGTGGGATTGTTCTCCCGTACGCACAGATCAAACCCTGCCACTAATGGAAGCGGTTTTCATAGTTGCTTTGACAAGTTATATCTACATGTACGTGTATATAACACTAACATCGTCCCCTGTAATGAAAATGTGAAAACAAGGGCATAGACAACGGACCCTCACGTCCGTCATTTTCAAAGATGACGGTTAGAGATGGCTAGATGCGTCCGATTAAAACGCACGCCAACATCAGCAACGATGGAAGAGACACGCTCATAGTTGATCAGCAGCGACTGTGCCACAAAGATGTATAACTTACCTTGACATTGGAGTTTGTGTTTATGAACATATGAGAGTGCAAAAATCACTGCGTACACGGGAAAGGTTTTGCGAGTATGCCCGATGTAGGAAACCGCTCCACAAATCGATTAATTAGAGGTTGACAGTATAGGATTATACCCTCATGACGGATTGGATCGAAAGGGCGGGAATCTGTCCGGCTTGAGAAAACAACTGCGTTAAAAAGAGGCCACCAGTTATGAGATTGAATCACACAGAATAATACAACACGGGCAATTCACATTGAATCCAAAACAGAAGCAAGAGTATAGGAAGGGTCCTTTTTGCGTCGAGAATAAAGATATAAAAGTTGATTCTCGGGAAGAGGAACTGGCAAAGAGAGATGGGGCAAAATGACAGAGGGGTCGCAGAGAGATGTAAATATATTCACGAGGTTGTCGTGTTAGACTAAGATTTGAGTGAAACGGAGAAGACAGTGTACCCTGAAAGGCTATAGAATTGGTGATGGACAACCGCACTAAATAAATTGGGACGAGATAGTGCTATGCCAGCAACCCTGAATCCTGATGAAATGTTGTATTTTAGGTTTCAGAACAGAACAAGGAAAGCTGGAGGACAGGCGGATCCAGGATAAGAATATTGAGGGATCACCGCCAGCGACCTGGAGCTGTCGATTGAGGTGCAGTATGGGAGATAATGCTTCAGAGAGAGATGATACAACAGAAGGGTGACACCTGGAATGTAGCCTGAGACAAGCTTATGAGTAGATTGGATTCGATGGGGGACCAGGTGAACACTAGGAGTTGTCGGGGAACGGGGAGATTGCATCTCCGCCAAGCGGACTTGGGGGATGTTCCGAAATCGAACGTTCAGATCGACCAGCATGACAGACACTTGAAGTCAAAGCAAATGTATAAATGAAGATGGCACGAATAATCAAGATATTTCGACCAAAGACATACAATGCTGGAAGCTTATTCCTGAATTCTGAATGAGTTTTAGCCTCAAGACGAGTGAAAGGATAATATGGAAACTTCGAAGACTTGCATGCTATAGTTATTCAAGGGTTCTCAAGAAAATCTACTGTGATATTTATTTTAGCTTTGACCTGTTAAAAAAATGAAATTATCTTGTCGATTTTCGCTAGCCCAACCAGCTGAGCCCCCCAGTCGTTCCCTTCCATTCTAGCGCTTTTCTTCTTCTCTTATTCTTCTCCTTGTTCCTCCACTTCTTGCTCTCTTTGGCTCTCCCCTGCTCTCAGAAACTATTTCTTTATGCCAAATATACATCGACAGCGTTCTCCTCGCGAGACACAGTATGCTCACCCTGTCCAAACGGCATCGCGGCTCCACAAATCAGCCTCCGTCCCTGGATTGTCCATCCGATATCCCTCACGACCCTCTCCTACTGTTGCCCCTACTTCCACATTTCCCTCTCAGCCCTCCTTCCTCCTCCGCTCAGGTGTAAAGCACCATGCCTTCCCCAGTACAGCCACTTACCCTCTCTCTTATCATAAAAAGGCGTTAGCTTCGTATGTCTCCCCTTCCTCATTCACCTTTTCAACATTACACTTCCAAAACACAGCGACTCCCTCGACCATTTCACCCTCAAATCATTTCATCAGTCGTGTTCAGCGATCGATTTTACCTTTCGTTCGCCTCCCACACGCTGTCTCGACCTTGGTTGTGGTAAGAGTGGCAATGTAATCATCTTCCTTGCCTTTGCCTAACCTCTCTGCTATATAGGAACGGGTGGTACGTCCACATTCCACTTTCTTCACTTTGTGCCTTTCCTCCCTCTCAATTTCCCTCTAAACTAGCCTGGATATTAGAGGCAGCAAATGAGTGGCCAGTGCGTACATCTTGTTTCACTTCCAATCATCTCGCCGACATTGGCACATTATCCTCCTTGCTAGGAGTGCCACTTCATTGGTTTTGACCTCGTCGACATCCAGCTTCCATCCCACCTCTTCCCTCCGGCACTATCGAGGCGTATCAAGTGGATGCATGGCAGTTTGTAAGTGTTATTTACTTACTAGTTACTTTTCCCCTCGCTATTTTTATGTTTAATTGGTTATTGCACAGTTTATCGACTCTCCCCTTCGGTAATGACTTTTCATGTTTACACCTCAAAAAACCATCCGTGCTCACCTATGCCTCTCTAATTTCAGAGGATGAATTTTTCGACCACATACATATTCGTCATATAGCTCGAGGTATTCCCGAAGACAAGGTAGATTCTCTATGATAATCTGAATTTCTCTGAATTTCTTTACTCAAATGCATGCATGCACAGTGGGATTCCGTTATTGCTGTGCGTAATTTCAGATACATATCCTAGCCGTAATTAAGGTCCATACACACACAGGAGATTGCTCGAGTTTTGAAAGTCGGCGGTAGCGTGGAGATATTTGAGGAAGGTAGGTGACTCCGCCCTGTACCCTCCTTCTCGTTTTTTCCTACGTCTGTTGTTCTTCACAGACATCATATTCCCAGTGCTCCCACGATCCTGCACAGCAATGCCTCATCAACGTATACAGAAATTACCCACACACCCACGCCCTGTTCAGCCGCACATAGACGGTGCCACTACCAATTACGACCCAAGGGAGGCACTTCCTGAACACGATCACCTCGTTCTCGAGAAACTCTTTTATCGTGTTTTTGAACGTCGCTTTATTAACCTGAAACCCACCGCTCTTATCATGGGCACTTTGAACATCCATATGCGACAGGTCTTGGGAACCCCGGTTATTAATTTCCCATTCCCCCCTGCTCCATTTCCCGAAGACCCGCCTGGCTCAGTCATAGAGGCCAATACCTCTATGCGTTCGACAACACCAAAGGTTGCGGACCAGCGCCCAACTATTCTGATACCATCACCACTTTCTCCGACATCATCGCCAGAGGGTGATGAAGACGGTCCGGTTAGCAGTACCGCAAGTAGTTCTTGGAGTTCGCCACTGTTTTCCGACATGTCGTCTTCGGGAACTTCGGCGGCAGAATCTATCGAAGATCTACCAGATGGTTCGATCGCTTTTTTTTCAGATACAGAATTGACCAATGTCTCCTCAAAACGTCAAAAGTGTGTGGAAATATTGCCAGAAGAACGTCTCCGAGTGACGGCAGGTACTCTCGGCTTGAACTTGTACAGAAGGTCAGGGATTTCTGTATGTTTTATGATGTTATATCTCATCCACTTTCCAACAGCTGGCAGGGTATTGATTGATTGATGTATTCTGCTAAAGTATTCCACTTACTATGTCTTGTCGTTTTCAGGTGTAATGGCATGTCGCGAGGCGATGTGGGATGAATTTCAGCTTGCCCTGGAAGCGCGAGATCCATTGCTAGATCTTCTTCAGTGGGAACATAAATCGTCAAATCGAGAAAAATTCGATTCTCTCATGGAGCGCTATCAGTTGTGAATCATGATTTCTTATATATTTTCTCAAGACAAATGACTCACAATGATCGCGTATATCTAGGGACATGGAGGCACGCTATCCAATATCCAATGCGTTAGTGTCCGACCTAAATTGGAAGGCTCCGAAGCGTTCTCTTACTTTGGATGAGAAAAAGACGTTGAGAATGGTAGCAGAGGTGCGTCGAGACGTGCTGCGACTCGAGAAATCCAATGTTTTGGAGGTGCCAGAGGGGAGCCACATATGTCGAAAGGCGCGAATGTTTGTAGCACGTAAAGGAGCTGTGTTTGGTACTGAATCCTGAGTTGTAACATTAATTGGGAAGATGTTCTTGTGAACGTACCAGTGTCTCGGCGAGATGTTATTTTAGTTAGTGATCCGGGCGTTCCGGGTTCCCATCTGAGCTCGTAACATTGGAATGCGCAATAGCTTGTCACGGCTTATTAGAAGACTCTCTTTTCCTTCCCATCGGTCACTACCCAGCCCAAAAGCTTTTTCCTCGACACACAACAACATGTCTATCAACATGGCCGATTCCCCATACTTTGCAGATTTGACTACACCTTTCTGTGGCCTAAATGTTGCAACGCCTTTCAGCTTACTCACGTCTAATGAAAAGATGTATATACACTGGCTAAACAAGGCAAGCTGGGCAGGTGCAAGCATAATACAAGGCCAATGGACATCTTCTGCCACAAAGTTGTACAATCTCCTCATCACCATATTCAGTAATGGCGATACGCCCCCTAAGCTGGCTGATCTCAAAGCTCTCAAGGCTAAGGCTGGTTTAAACGATGAAGAATGGCATGCCCTCTTGCAGTATGCTTCTCAGGTCTATTCGGTTTCGTCGTCGCAGGTGCTTAAGAAGTCTGACGGTGTCGTGCTAGGTCCTTTCGAATTTAGTGAACTACCGTTCGTTCGGTTTCTCGAAGATTGTACCCCGCATTTCAGCCGAGAAGTTTAAAGCGGTGGTGGACGCTTGTGCCTCTTCCCAGGCCGCTTCTCGACTTTGGCAAACGGTTAGCTTACAGCACTGGCCACAGCAGAATTGTGTATTAACTACAAGGGCCTCTGTAGCTTGAACATAACATATATACCGTAGAACCTGCCTCCGAACTTCTCATTGGAAAGCCTGCTAACGGCCAAGTTTCCAACTACTATTTAGGACAGACAATAACCGATGAAGAAGTGGCTGCCGTGCAGAAAGCTGCAGAGGAGATCGGCGTAGACGTCCTCAATACACGGTTTGACATCTCCTATACCGTTTTTTGTCTGTCCTTTGACAGATTTTTCCTAAAGTATCCGCAAGGAGGGCCCTGATACCTTTGTTCTCCTCGTCGCATCCGCTTCGAAAGTTCCCACCGATCCGGCACCGAATACTCAAAACTTGGAGATACCTGTCAATGGGAGGCCTCTGCAGCTTACGGTTGAGTATGGCGACTTCAGTGATGCACTCTCCGCGTCTATCGCAGCTTTGACAGAAGCAAAAAAATATGCAGCGAATGATAACCAAGTAGCTTTCTTGGATAACTATATTAAATCGTCAGCAAAAAGGCTTTCTGACCTGTAATTGTTGTCTAATGCGTCCGAAGCATAGGTTTCAGACGGGTTCAATAGAAGCTCATAAGACAGGGTCGAAGTACTGGGTAAAGGACATCGGTCCAACAGTAGAGAGCTATATCGGGTTTGTCGAAACGTACGTCGATCCTTATGGAGGACGTGCTGAATGGGAAGGTACTTTACCTTTCCAATTGGTATTGCTGTTATATCCATGGCCTCTCATAGGTTTCACTGCAATCGTCAACAAAGAGCTCAGTGTGAAATACAATGAACTCGTGAACAAAGCCCCCGAATTGATTAAGGTACTACCTTGGGGGCCGAACTTTGAGGTCGACGTTTTCAAACGGCCTGATTTCACAGCTTTGGAAATTGTCAATTTCGCTAGTGGTTGTAAGATGGCAATCCTTTAATTACTGTTAATATCCTGGCTGACACCTCAATTCTTCATAGCGATACCTGCTGGTATCAACGTAAGTTAAAAAATTATTTTATAATGCCTCTGTTGAGTTTTCTGTGTGGTATGTAGATCCCTGTAAGCGACACATCTCTAATGCTGAACAATCATGCACATCTATTAATGCTTTGATCGTAGAATTATTACGAAACAAGGGAAGCCTACGGATTTAAGGTGAGTCAAAATATCTTTCAAGATGACAAGTCTCACATGAAAATATCAGAATGTATCCCTCGCGGTAGATCTTAACCTTGGTAATTAATTGGCCAGTAACTAACGCCTCTCTTGGCTAAAAAGAATATCTTGGCGGCGAAGGCGCCCAACGAAGTACTCACATTCATCCACCCGGATGATCTTGAGATGTACAATAAATGGGATAGCAAAACCTTCGAAGTCCAGGTGGCTAACCACGAGTTGCTTGGACACGGGACAGGCAAACTTTTACAGGAAGACGCAGATGGAAGGTTGAATTTCGACCCAGAGAAGGTAAGCTTGAACTTTACTGTTATATAGTCTGAGCTAGAAGCATATTATTGCAGACCATTAATCCTTTGACAGGAGAAAAAGTGTAAGTTCTCTTTTTTCAATTACTATGACAGTTCTCGAGCTTATTACAATACTAGAACGTCTTGGTACAAGCCAGGACAAACTCCAGGTTCAGTTCTCGGTGAGGTATTCTCTTCCCTTGAGGAATGTCGTGCCGAGGCTGTGGCGCTCTTCCGTTAGTTAACTTTTTCCTCCATAAATTATTTCTTGGTTAAATTTTTCTGCCTTTTACGAAACAGTCATTGGCAATAAAGAGATCCTTGGAATATTTGGTGTAAGTATTCTCAACCTCCCCTTTCTGAATCTTCACTCACCTCACCCCTCCTAGTATACGGATCAGAAAGATATTGATGATCTGCACCATATGACCTTCTTACTCATGGCCAGAGCAGGTCTCAAAGCGCTCGAATATTAGTTAGGCGTTCGATTATTTATTGCGTTGATGTCCCTAACCCACATACTCGCAATTAGCGACCCGAAGGCGAAAAAGCATCTACAGGCACATATGCAAGCTAGATTGGGAATCACAAATTTTCTAATCAAGGAGGGCATCGCACGACTAGAAGAAGTTCATGATTCATCTGGAGCAATTATTGACCTGCATATCCGTGTATGCGCCGTGTCCTTGTTAGCCTTTCGTTTCTAAATCATTGGTAAATAGGTGGATCGCGCGAAGGCACTTTCTCATGGTCAAGCCGTTGCCGGGAAACTCTTAATTGAGCTCCAGGTCCGCAAGAGTACCGCTGATGGTGTTGGTGCCAAGGAATTTTATACTAACCTTACAACACCTGAACCGTCCTGGGAAGGCATCATACGAGACATTGTGCTTAAGAAGCGGCAGGTATGTAAAGTATGTCCTGTCATCGTTGCAGAAACTGACATTTTGTTAGCCTCGAAAGACATTTGTCCAGGTAGTACGACAGTCGTAAAACCTGCGTATCCACTAACAATCTCGTCCCTAGCCGAATACATTTATCGTCGACGGAGAAGTCCAACTTAAAGAATATCCTTTATCAGCAGCTGGAACAATCGAAAGTTTCATCGAGCGAGAGCTTTAAAACCATTCTGGCTGGAATTAGGTGTAGTGTATCAAATGCTGAAAATGATAATGGAGTGTGTAATGCGAAATCAAATGCTATAAAAAATAAGTTTACGTAATGGGATATCGGTGCCACATCACTCGCTTTCTTCTACGATCGCTACCACCACTGTAATGCTAGCAAGGAAATAATTAGTGATAACTCATGAGTTAAATTGTATGGCCGTACTCGTCGATTTTCTGGAAACGAGTAGGAATCAGTAACGCCAATGAATAAATCAATGGAAACTTTACCCCTCCACGATAGTAGACGCCTTCTCGGGCAGCGTTTTCTTTTTGTTGAAAGAAAATGGAATGAGATCAAAAGATAGCCAACCTTCGTACAGATGGACACGCACTTTCAAAAGGAGATACTTTATCTTTCTTAAACATACATATTCGTGCATATTCAACCAATCTGTCCGCCAAATCTTGCGCTTGTTGTGCTTCATCTGCACCTTGACGCATCACTAAAGACACGATAGAGCTAACTTCCGAAGGGTAAACATTATCCGCTAGGCCGTCGGTCTAAGTTTTTAGCATAGAATATCGTTAGATATCTACTGCTATCCAAGGAAGTCAATGGTCGACTCACATATGCAATAATGATGTCACCACCGCGTAGCTGCGAAGAGTACGTTGCCGCATGTTTTGGCGAATCTACGTATGCTCCACTGTAAGCGCGGAATGTGGAAGGCAATTTTGCTAATTGACTAGAACAGCTTGAACGGGAAAGGGTAGAATGGCATGTGAAACAACTTACAATGGATAATTGAAAAAATGAGTTTGTGGCGGTTGTACGTAGTGCATGTTAAAGGATCGCAATATTGCAAAACCAGAATCTCCTAAACTGGAAAATGCAAACCAACAGAATAAGCCAAATCATTTGCTGAGTAAAGTGAATGACAAACTTCGCTGCGCGCAGAAGGCCCGTCCTGGCATTCAGATTCAGGATGCATACAGTACTCGAGCCTAAGTAGGTTTAAGCCATGTCACGGTACTCTTTCTTAAAAATTATATACAAACCTGCTTGTACTCCTCGTTCACGTAACACCCCACCGTGTGATAACTCTATGCATTCTTGGGGTGTCAACTCCCACCCTTCGACTGGCTCGTCATAATAATCGCCAAGCTCAGTCTCGGGCTCCCCAGACCAGGCGTTTTTAGAATATCTGTGCGCATGGTAGCATAATGCCTGAGAGAATAATGAAGGGTCGATTCCGCTCCGCACCCACGCACCAACACCGTCTGCTACTCCGAACGAGACACCCTACGGCAGATTATCAGGAAATGTGTTGATGTTCTATTAAAGCAGCCTACCGATCCATTTTTCATCTTCAACGTTTGTCAAGCAGTCATCGTTACACGGCTATGGTTTTTCAGATGAAAATGGCAGATCGCACCTCCTGAACAAAGAAGAAGTCCTCGCCCGCAGATGTACTTTTCACAGTCCTTTTGCGCTTGAGCGTGTCATCCCGCCATTTTCCAATTATGCTATCCTTCGCAAATCCTTCCTTATTCTGTAAAGAGCTAAGACGG
This sequence comes from Hysterangium stoloniferum, assembly GCA_015178975.1. Lineage (NCBI taxonomy): Eukaryota > Fungi > Basidiomycota > Agaricomycetes > Hysterangiales > Hysterangiaceae > Hysterangium > Hysterangium stoloniferum. The sequence continues at coordinate 54,123 of WHVD01000243.1, forward strand.
CTTGGATGGTCAGGTTTACCGGCGAAGCTGGCTCCAATGTGAAATTTGAAAGGTCGAGGTGGAGAGATGGTTGACTGAGAACGAACTTGAACATGATGGATACGGACAGGAAGACATGGTTTAGGCATCTGGCTGTATCAGAATAAATTGGCTAGACGGATATAGATGAGATATTGCAAATTATTGGAAGGGCGTTGTAGGACACATGTATTATGTCTCACGCGCCGGGTCAATGCATGTTGAAGGTAAGTTTCGGCGCTCTTTCTACAGCTCATGGACTTCCATTCCCTAGCCGTTGCTGTTCAGCGTGTCTCTGTCGGGTCTGCCGGAACATATAGTAGTCATACCATATACTGGTTTACTGGGTTGTCGTGTGCCCTTTGTGTAGTCCTGTTATTTCTGAAGGTCCCTTTCGGTAAGGTCGTCGGTGCTGGAGTTACTCCTTCTATCCCCAAGGTTCGCGGCGCACTCCTGGGAAATTTGGATATACTCTGGAAGTTGGTTTACAATGATGGCAACGAATATTGTGGAGAGACTTTGCGCATGTGGGCTGAGGTATATGGTCCGACATACGATATGAACATCCTATGGGGTCATCAGGTAAATCTCCCATTTGGTGTTCTGCCGCTTATCCTCACCCATCAAACTCCTGTAGATAATGACAGGTATTGCATGTTACTGTATCGGTGTTGTAGCGCATCTCATTAATATGATTTTGTAGTTGATCCTGCGAATGTGAAGCACATTTTGACTACCGATTTCGACTCTTTCGGTAAGGGGCATATATTTCGCGAGATGTTCGATACTTTTCTTGGCGCTGGAATCTTTACAACGGATGGTGATATGTGGAAATCTCACCGTACCATGGCAAGGCCCTTCTTTGCTGCAGAACGTCTTTCAGATCTCTGGTGCTTCGAGACACATACTTCCGCGACTCTCGAGGTCATGTTGAAATACGCTGAAGATGATAAAGCTTTTGACATACAGGCAAGGCTTGTAGTATATTATCAATCGTGTATTACTAATAAGGCAACAAAAGTCTCTGTAAGATTCTAACGAGCCATTGATTGATATACTTATTAACTCTCGGAGAAGATATTCGAGCTTCACACTGGATGCTGGGGTTGGTTTCTTATTTGGGCAAGAACCTCTGTCTTCTGCCCATGGCTACCAAGATTTCTCAGAAGCTTTCAATAATTTGAGTAAAATCATGTCTCGACGTCTCAGGATGTAAGGTATCAATGTTGTCGGAGACCTGCATATATTTTGAACCTCTTTTATAGAGGGTCTAATTGGCGGTTGTTTGAGATGTGGCGAGATCCTACGATTAAATTCGCCAGAGTGATTCACGAATTTGTCGAGCCTATCATCCAAGCAAGAATGCTCTCGCACCATCATGGTGTCCATTCAGATGCGTCTACTTTTCTAGATTATTTACTGAAATCCGGCGCAGGTGAGTACGCTACAACGTATTTTGTGTTTTGAAAGTCATTTATATGGCAAACAAGACGCTAAGGCGGTTCGAGATGAGCTTTTAAACTTCTTGCTGGCTGCTCGAGATACAGTAAGGCTCGAGTATGTGATCAGGACAGTTCTCTGATGCGATTAAACTCAGACGACATCGCTCCTGACTTTTACCACTTACATCCTGGCATCCCATCCGGACATTGCTGAAAATGTCAGAAACGAAATTAATCGTGTTATCGGGGAACGTGACATCCCCACATTAGGTGAAGTTAGGAGCATGAAATATTGTGAGTGGACAACTTGAAACAATGGTGCGCCGTTAATGCATATCCACAGTGCGAGCGGTCATCAACGAAGTCTTACGGCTATTCCCCCCCGTCCCGTTCAACATACGTAGATGTAAGCATTTTCTCTTGGACTAATTGAAACTGATTCATCTTCTACAGGCTTAAAATCTTCCGTCCTGCCTTCCCCCATGTCCAAATTAGGACCTTTCACAATATCAGCTGGAGTATCAGTTACATATTCTCCCCTTTTGATTCAGAGACGCAAGGATCTTTGGGGGGAAAGCGCTCACGAGTTTGATCCACAAAGGTGGTTAAGAAATGATGAAAAGCCATTCGTTACAAATCCTTTCGCTTTCTTACCATTCAATGGCGGTCCAAGAATGGTATGGAGCCCAGTTACTATACGTTTCTCTTATCAATTTACCTCTGTTTTAGTGTATGGGTCAACAATTTGCCTATATAGAGTGTTCTTACGTATTGATTCGAATGCTGAGGACATTCAAGTCTTTGCAACTTGCACCTGATGTCCAACCAGCTAGTTCGCAACCTCCTAAATTGTGGTTGGACAGACCCATCGAAAGACTGTCAATTGAGAAGTGTTGGCCTAAAGCATCATTGACACTGCACTCAGAGGTGAGTTGTATTTCATCCGTTTCCGTCTGAGTCTTTGCTCAGTCTTGATATGTCAGGGTGGCCTTTGGATTCGCGCGAAAACATAATAGATGAGAAGGAAACACTAAATATACCTACCGAATAATGTCCTTACATGTACCGAATGCTATCTATGCCCAAACTTCGTCGAGCTTGTATAATAGCCATCAACTCCTTGATACTCTCCTCCAAAATAACCACATTGTCTAATAACTGTGATAAGGTGATTTTAGTCACCGTGGTAATCAGCCCCTCTTTAGGCTCTGTGTATCTGTCTGATTCCTCATCCCTCCACGTTGAACCGGCCGTAAATACATCCTCGTCGACCGTAGACCAGACTGGTTTTCTCGCCGGAGACCAAGGACCACTTGCAGGAAGAGGGGCGACAAGTGGTTGCACGGCTATAGCGCCTGTTTCCTGGTAATGTGGTCCAAAGGGACTGGCAGCAATAACTTTTCGGTGTGGCGGTGTGGTCGGTTTGAGAGACGTAGGCATCGCTGTAGAGGCCGCCGTCGCCTTTTTCTTCGGTGTGAGGAATGACACTAATGACGAACTCTTGTTAGCTTGCTTTGAACGGGCGACAGGCGAAGTGGGAGCAGTAGCCGAATTAGTAGCTCTCACAGACGATGATTTATCGTCTACAGGTTCTAGAGCAAGACTAAGCGCATCATTGAGATTCTCAGAAAAAAGAAGCCCTTGGCGCCTCTCAATCAGATACTTATCGAAATTTTCGACCTGTGCGCGATATCGATCCAACTGAGCGACTAACCCCAACAATACAGAATATAAAACGGGGCGCAATGTTTCGTTTAATGGCATGGCGATTAGGTCGATGTCACCGACAGCGGATATACCACCCATATCGAAATCCACGGAGCGATCATCCCCATCATCCAGAATATTATGTGTAGAAAGGATTTCGTTGTGCATTTTGTCGGATTTGGGAATATTAAAGGTTAACCAACCTGCTAATGATCGATATGGGTCTGAAGCTAGCGCGGCAAGGACGCCGGTCAACGCGATGTTAGATTCGGGGCTACGGGAAAAAAAACCACGCAAGGACTTCAGTATTAAACCTAGCAGTGGGTCATTGGGATTTAACCGATGGTGCATCGAAAAAGTCGCTGTTGATCGCTCAGTCATGACACCATCACGAAACGCACTTTGCGACTGGATCGAAAGTAAGGCATCATTAAGGTAATGGCCATACCCAGTACTGAGGGAGTTGTGGTCTTGAGTAGGCCCCATACACGAAATGAGGCTGAAATACATGCCCATTTCAAGCTCATGAATGACAAATGTCACATCTGGCTCTCTGAACATATATGAAAATTCAAGGTCGGGGAACGTAAGAGCTTCTTCCTCTCCTGGATATATAAAGACGTCGTCGTCGTCATCCTCGGACACGGGTGATGCGGGGCTTGGAACTTCGGATGCAGATATACGTAAGGGTTGTGGAAAGCTTGTAGCATCAGGGTCACGTATAGTCACAAGGAGTTTGTCAATACATAGCATGGAGTGGTGTGTGAGTAAGGATTGGAGTAATTGCAAAGCTGCCGTAACAGAGGGCTGATAGGGTGAACGAAGATTGGAAAAAATGAGATCCTTGAGCGTGAACCTTCCAATGGATGTGAAGTAATCGGTCTGTTTTCGGGAGTCAGGCGCCTCCATCTCCAACAACACCATGGCACTACTCTTACGTCGAATCTTTCTGGCCCTTTCGCGTTCCTTTTTATTGCGGTCAAGAGATAATACGCGGGGGTGCGGCCGCCGTGAGTCATGGTCATCCTCACTCATGAGGAAATTGACGAGTAGTTCCCCGAGTTGACTATCGGCTAGAGTGCGGATCATAATATCGATATACGACATGACCGCCACTGCGCTTCCATCTGTCTCTGAACACTCAAGGATTGAAGTATAAAGGATATTTTCGAGGAACACGGATCGAACGGCGTCCAATATCGATTGTACGATGGCAGTTCCTACCAAAGCTGATGGGGCAAGTTGTGGCTGTTGCTCCGATGACACATTACGCCGTAGGACATCTTGCAAAAATTCAAGCAACTTGAGGAAATGGTCCAACCGCGACTTGAACTCTGGGGTCATTGAGCTCTCCAATCCCAGCGCAAGATTCCGTTCACGCTCGAATTCAAGACGCTGTTTCTCTTCTTCAGTACCAAAGACAGGGATGCCCAGCATCATGCCGTTATTTTCGCCGTGAGATGTGTGGCTGATGTCCGGACGCACCTCTAGCTTAGATGGAAGGAGGGAATAAACAGCACCAAGGCCTGCTCCTAACACGTCGGAAAAGTCACCGTCGAGGACATACTCGGCGAGAGCGAGGGCTGCATCTGCAACAGGATCAGCGGCATTTGCATCAGCGTCCGAAGATGATATAGAACCGTCTTCCTCGAGGAGTCTGTACTGAGTTGTTTCTCCGGCTGACATAGCAACATCCATAAGAAATAGTAATCCAGCACGCGCAAAGTCGCCTATGCGGCCCTCACGGTGCACGAAGCGTAGTAAATAGTTGAAGAGAAGAAATTCGTATTCGGTTTTTTGGGGGGCGGACGATGTATGGTTTGAGGGTGATGGGGATGAAGCGTGTTGAGACGCGGGATCACTGGAAATATTGCCACTTTCACCCTCGTCCTCGTCATCCTCGTCTTCTTCCGGGACAGTTTGTAGGTGAGATTGGAACCAGTGTTTATCATAAAAAAAAATCATAAGAAGTTCCCTATAGTTTCGTATTCGGCTGCATAATATACAAAGAAGATCGACAACTTGAGTAATAAGTGAGTAATAAATAATGCAGACAGATAGAATAGCACATACGGTCCTCTTCGTATTCCGAAGGAGTACCGCGAGCAGCATTGCTTGCAGCACCCATAGGCTTTATTTTACCATCCACTTGTTCCTCGATTTGATCACCGACGCAACATCTGAGGAGTCTTAGAACAGCTTTATGTACCGCTGAATGAACGAGGAACTGTTCATCAAGGAGAACAACCATGTTTGCGACTGATCGCAAGACTTGGGCTTGTATACCAAAGGGGCGATCCGCCTCACTGAGGCGAACTAGGTTTCCGAGAACATCTGGATAAATGTTTGAGATTTATGAGACTATGTCTGAAGGCGATTATCTACCGTTTTTAAGCAGGTACTCTAGACACTGGCCGGTAGTTCTTTATTGAAATTCAGACGGTGAATGGGTTATAATGGTTGAAAAACCGACCCTTCCTCTGTCCGGGTGGACTCCCACACCAAGGAATCTACCATAAGCTTTAAATGTGCGGGTACATCTGTGGCAGTGATGCCTCTTGTGAGCTGTCTCTCATCTGGAAACTGGAGAGTGTTCTACACCAAGAGAAATGAGCACTGTGACCTGCTTAGCTTGTGGAAATTACCTTTATAAGCTGCCAAGATCTGTTAAATTCCTGGACATGGTCATGGGAGGACTTTGGCAACTGAGGAGTGCCCGCCCGCAGGAACTTACTGAAGTACTCCATTACGGACCAGTGCCGTTGACTTTTGACGGAAGAAACCACACAACGCGTACGCGATTCCAGAACAGTCACTGTCACCCGCTGCATACTAACTTCTTCCACGCTCATCAATTGCAGCATACATAGGCATTGCGGCCAAAGGGAATTGAGATATCTTCCGATTTATGTGGCTCATCAAGTGCAGTATGTACCAACTGCTTGAACTATTATATCATCTTAGAGGCAAAACTTGGGCTGGACTGATCGTGAGCAAATATTTCTCCTTGCGGCCGACTCCATCAAGCTCAAGCATACATCTTATGTCTACAACGTGCGTCCCACTGCCGGCTTACGCATGAGTAACTGAAGTTGTGATGCGAGTACTCTCGTCGAATCCATTGACGCCTTTTGGAATCAGGATGGCCACATTTGTCCAGTTTTCCCACCCATGTTCGCTGAGGCAAATATGAGCTAGACAATTTGTTTACTGCCCTGAGGCCTGGGCAAATCGCCTATAGATAAAGCAATTTCTTGTATTTTATAATTTCCCTTGAATTATAGTTGCGGTTATCTTATGTCCAGCCTCCGAATTCCGAATTCCGAATCGCAAATTGCAGTGACATCAGCGTCCACATAAAGGCGTCAAATCAGGCTATATCATCCCTGTAGTCCATCTTGTTTTAACACCCTCTCCTTCTCAATCTTCATCATGGGCGAAACATTTCCTATTGATCTTAAAAAGTTCCAAGAGTAGGTCGCCTCCAGATGTCCTCAAGCTGCAATTCTCAATGTAATTATTAGCGTCAAGCTCGACCCTAAAGTCGACACCCTTAATGACGACCAGCGATCTAAACTTCTTGCTAACATCCAATTACTGAGAGATGCCATAATTCTCTTCACTGCTAGTGGTGCGCATAGTCGATCAATAATCACTAACCATTCAACGTTTACATGTTATGTAGGCGCAGCTCGTGGAGTCTCGGGGCACACTGGTGGCCCATATGATACCGTTCCTGAGGTCTGCATCCTTGAATCACTCTTCACTCATTCAGATGCCTATGTCCCAATCCACTTTGACGAAGCTGGTCTGTTTTATTTCACTCTTCCGGGGTCTCTGACACTTACATCACTCACAGGCCACCGTGTTGCAACGCAGTACATTCTTTCTGCCTTGCATGGTGACATCCCCGCTGAGCACCTTCTTCACTACCGACAAGCCAACTCGAAGCTTCCTGGTCACCCTGAACTCGGGTTGACTCCCGGTGTCAAGTTCAGTTCTGGTCGTCTTGGTCATATGTGGCCCATGGTGAACGGTATCGCTCTTGCTAACCGTGATAAGATTGTGTTCTGTCTCGGTTCAGATGGCTCACAACAAGAAGGCAACGATGCTGAAGCTGCACGTCTTGCCGTTGCCCAAAATCTTAACGTAAAGCTTCTAATTGACGATAATGATGTTACCATTGCCGGTCATCCATCCAAATACCAGAAGGGCTATGACGTTGGAAAAACGCTCACCGGACATGGTTTGACTGTCTTCGAGGCACAGGGAGAGAACATTGATGATCTCTGGAAAAATATTTCGGCTTCCATCCTGCATGAAGGCCCTACCGCCGGTAAGAATATTACTACGCAACCTGCCCGACATTGACCTCATACTAAAATTCACGCTTAGTGGTCATCAAGCGTAAAATGGCACCTGGGATCGAAGAGATTGAAGGCAGTAACCATGGACACGATGTTGTCCCCGTCAAAGTCGCTATCAAATACCTTCTCGGCCGTGGCTATCCTAAAAGCGTCACTGATATTCTGGAGAACATTAAGCCCAATAGTGACCCTTACCTCCATATAGGGTGTACCAAAGAGAGGGGTGCAAACCGTGTCGAATTCGGTGAAGCCGTCAACCGGGTTCTTGATAAACTCACAAAAGAGGAGGCCGCGAAGAAGGTCGTGGTTATCGACAGTAAATGATTCTTATGCGCAAGTGTGCCGTCGTGTATAACGTTTTGTTTCAGGTGACTTGGAGGGCTCAACTGGTATCAAAGCGATCCACCAGAAACACCCGGAGGTGTTCATTCCGTCAGGAATTATGGAGCGTGGTAACCTCTCCGCTGCGGCAGGTTTCGGTTTTGATAAGAACAAGTTCGGTGTTGCGGCCACTTTCCAGGCTTTCCTCGTCAGTGCCATATAATTATCCTTTTCATGCGATAGCTAACACTAGCTTGCTTTAGGAAATGACTATTTCAGAGCTCACAATGGCCCGTTTGAACATGTGCAATCTTCTTGTTCACTTCTCACATTCTGGTGTTGATGATATGGCTGACAATACTTGTGTATGAATTTAAAACTCGGTTACATAATACTTCCCTTATACTTCTGTTTAGCATTTCGGTGTTAATGCCATGTTTGCGGATAACGGTCTTGCCGACACACAGTCATGGTTGTACTTCCCCGCAGACCCTACACAGATGAACGCGGTCATCAAGCGTGTCTTCTTTGAAAAGGGTCTCCGCTTCGTATTTTCGACACGATCCAAGGTTCCGTGGATTCTGAAAGCAGACGGCAAGAGATTCTACGACGATGACTATGAATTTGTACCTGGAAAGGACGAACTCATCATTGAAGGGAAGGCTGGATATGTCGTTTCGTTCGGAGATATGTTGTATAGGTCGTACGATGCGGTCCTCAGGTGTAGGGAGGCAGGTATCGACGTTGGCCTCGTGAACAAGCCAACGCTAAACATTGTGGATGAGAACATGCTTCGCAAAGTCGGTTCTTCGCCGTTCGTTCTCGTCACTGAATCACTTAACCAGAAAACTGGTGTAAGCACCATTATTCTTACTGACTTGCGTGTGACATTAATACCGTCATCGTAGCTTGGCTCTAAGTTCGGCACGTGGCTGATTGAGCGTGGTCTGACACCCAAGTACGGCTATATGGGTGTCACCAAGGAGGGTATGTCCATCGTTTTTTCCAGCCTTCGATTTTAGCGTTTACGGCTCTTCAGGTTGTGGTGGTCTTTCGGAACAAATTCCCTACCAGAACTTGGATCCGACAGGGATTATTCTCAAGATCAAAACTCTTTCGCACTCAACACCCAGTCAGTAAACGAATGATAGATAGAACTCTAGGACACGTTATCTTTGTAGTTCAAAAGGTATAGAGGTTATAGATATGAGAATTATTTCCAATGATTGTTCCTGTTCTTGTCGACAAGGATAGGAAATCGTGTGAAAGGGGAGGAAGCGAGTGTGCGAATTGGATCCATCTTGCGTTCGATGAATATTACTGGAGACATTAATTAATCAGCTTCGTATTCGTCAGTTGGCTTCAAAAAGAATTCCGATTATTTGTCAACGCGCTTTCAGACTACACTACGCTCTGAACTTCATAAGTCACTTTGGACTTTCCCTGCTTTTAGCCTTTCACCATCTCTACCCATCCTCATGCAGTTCCAAAAAGTAGACACTGATGAACTGTCTATCAACACCATCAGAGCATTGGCCGCCGATGTTGTGAACAAGGCGAATTCAGGTCACCCAGGTCAGTTGGTCGTCATCCGGTATCATCGTAACGCACGATGTTGAGCTAAGACGTGTAGGTGCGCCCATGGGCATGGCCCCTGTGGCTCACATCTTGTTTTCTCGGTAATTATATCTTAACCATAACAACCATTGGCCTGATCTCGCATTAGTTTCTTCAATGCCAATCCGAAAGACTCAGCATGGTTTAATCGCGATCGGTTTGTACTCTCCAATGGGTATGTACAATCTACATGTCATTGTTATCCATGCACTCATGCGCCTCACTGCTCAGTCATGCGTAAGTCACCCCATTACGACAGGAAAACATCTGAGACAATCGAATATTCATAGATGTGCCCTGCAATACATTTTGCTACACCTGATGGGGTATAAGCTCTCCATGGACGATCTCAAGCAGTTCCGTCAGTTAGACAGTCTCACCCCAGGTCATCCCGAGCACGGGCACACAGATGGTCCGTACAATAAAAGTATATCCACGAGATCACGAATAGAGTGCTTTCACAGGCGTCGAAGTGACAACCGGCCCCCTTGGTCAAGGGTTTGCCAATGCAGTCGGTCTTGCCATCGCCCAGGCGCACATGGGAGCAACATTCAACAAGAACGGTTTCAATTTGATCAACAATTTCACATATGGCACGGCACTTTATCAGTCTTTGAAAGGCCGTTGAAATTAACCGCCTTTTCGTAGTCTTCTTGGGCGATGGCTGTTTGATGGAGGGTGTCTCCGCTGAGGCAGCGAGCTTGGCTGGTCATTTGCGCCTAGGAAATTTAATAGCTGTACGTGCCCCATTAAAGCCTCACGCTCCATTCTTTTAACCCCCTATTCTGCAGATTTACGATGATAACCGTGAGTTCGCTCAGCTACAAAGCCCACACGCCGTATCAACCTATAGACAGACATCACTATCGATGGCGACACGGCCGTTGCGTTCACTGAAAATGTGGAGCAACGCTTCGCGTCTTATGGCTGGCACGTTGCACACGTCAATGACGGAGATAAGTGCGTCATGGCGCAGCACATGGTAGATAATTAATTAATTAATTAATTTACAGTGACCTTCAAGGCATATTCGATGCGATTGCGGAAGCTCGGAAGGTGACAGACAAACCCAGCATCATTCGTTTACGTACTATCATTGGTTTCGGTAGTAAGCAACAAGGCACACACGGGATCCATGGTTCCCGTAAGTAGCGTGTTTCGTCCGCCTTTTCTATTATATATTAACAGATTTACCTTTGTGAAAACAAGCCCTTAAGCCCGATGATACCGAGCAGCTCAAAGCCAAGTTCGGTTTCGACCCGAAGGCAACTTTCCAAGTCCCTCAAAAGACCTATGGAGTATACAGTGAAATTGCAAAGCGTGGCGCCAAACTGCAACAGGATTGGGATGCGCTCCTGGCCTTGTATGGGCAAAAGTACCCCGTGGAGCATGCTGAGCTTACTCGCCGCATCAAGGGCGACCTTCCAAATGGCTGGGAGAAATCTCTCCCTATTTATAAGCCTGGAGATGCTGCCACTGCTTCGCGCAAGCTTTCTGAAATTGTGCTTACAGCGATTAGCCCTGCTCTTCCCGAGTTGATGGGTGGTTCCGCTGACTTGACGGGATCCAACTTGACACGAGTAAAGCTCGCGGAGGACTTTCAACATCCCGATACTAAGCTTGGTACATATAAAGGTAGCTATATTCGATATGGTGTCCGTGAGCATGGTATGGGAGCCATAATGAACGGTATTGCTGCCTATGGTGGTATTATCCCCTTTGCTGGTACATTCTTGGTGCGTCTAGATTATATCTGCCGGAATCTGAATTTCCTCAGTCCCACATTCCTAGAACTTTGTCAGCTATGCCGCCGGCGCTGTCCGTCTCAGTGCCCTCAGCGGTCATCACGTTATCTGGGTTGGTACGTATCTCAGCATGTCATTGAACCAAGGTTCTCCATAATGATAAAACACTCCACAGCTACTCACGACTCTATCGGCCTTGGCGAAGATGGTCCAACCCACCAACCTATTGAGACGGTTGCTCACCTCCGCGCCACCCCCCAGCTCGTCGTCTGGCGCCCCGCCGACGGAAATGAAACAAGCGCATCTTACCTCGTCGCACTCAAATCCAAGAAAACCGCTTCCGTCCTCTGCCTCTCCCGGCAGAATCTCCCGAATCTCGAAGGGTCAACCATCGAGCGAGCGTCTCGAGGCGGGTATGTCCTTCATGAAGTGGAGGATGAGGATTTGACATTTGTCTCTACGGGGAGTGAGGTGGGCATTGCGGTGGAGGCTGCAGGGATTTTGGCAAAGGAGGGTGTGAAGGCCAGGGTTGTTTCTTTACCGTCGTGGGAGATTTTCGACGTGCAGGATGAGGCATATAAGCTGTCGGTGTTGAGGAGTGGTGCGCCGATTGTGTCGTTTGAAGCCTTGACGGTTTGTTTGACAGACTTTCGATTATATATACTTCTATGTTGACCTTTTTCCTTTTAGACTCTTGGCTGGGCAAAATACAGTCATGAGGTGAGCTTTTTGCACTCACAGCGTCTCCTGTTAACACATGCACCCGCCAGCAAATCGGCATCAACACATTCGGTGCCTCCGCCCCGTATCAAAAAGTATACGAAAGACACGGCTTCACCGCACCCAGTACGTTTTTTCTCGTTTCCCTCCACCTTTCCCCACTTATCTCAAAAACAGGCATTGCCGTACGTGGGAAGAAGGTCGTTGACTTTTATAAGAAGAAAGGCGGGGAGATTGTCTCTCCGTTGGTGTCTGCATTATAGATTTTTCATGCTTATGGAGAGGTATCATCATGTACTGGATGGATGTCTTACTTTTGTTTGAGTCTTGGTCTTGCTGTATTTAAACAAACACAAGAGAATTGTTAGAGCATCCAATAGATATTACTGAGGAAGATCTTGACGTGGGAGCATCGATCGTGTTCACATATCCAGATCTAACCGATTCGGCAGTGTCGATGTAGGCTGACGTTGTGTGCTCGCGGACCACATGCTGCTGGCGTGACTATCATGTGTCTTGAACTAGGACTATCATGTATCTTAAACACTAGGTGACAAAACTAAAAAGAGGGCAAGAAAATGCCCGAACTCGGCCGCTGCCTGAGGTATTACAAGAGGATCCGCGAGGCTGTGCTCGTAACACCTATTGTGAGACAGGTACATTCATTTTGTTGATCGAAGAACAGGGATAGAAAACGGCGATGGAGGACCGTAAGCTTTGACTCGCGGGTACCAGTACGTAGCTATATCAATTGAGTGTTCACAGCAACTTCAAGCACTCTGATGATATCGTCAGTTGTGTTCTCTTCCATCTTGATTCCAGTGCTTGCGTTTGTAGGACATCGGCCTTAATTAACCACCCGGCCTAATACCTGGTATTCGATCTAAATTAAACGCGTCACCTATAATGCACGACGCGTCGTGGAGCAGCAGACGCGCAACGGTTCGCATACTTATATATACATTGGAATAAGACAAGTCACAAGTCATCCATACCTTTTATCAATGTTTTCCTTTAAACCAAAACTCATCCCTCGAGGCACACTGCCTCGCAATCTCCTCCTACACATAACAAGTTGTTTACATTCCCAAGAGATAAAGGACTGCAACTCACCTCCTCGTTAGTCTCACAAACCAGCACCCTAACCCGTCCATCCCCAGCGCCAACATGCCACACGCCACCCGGCTTCTCAGTGTTCTTCTTATCGTCTAGGGTATCAAAACCAAGACAAACACACCGCTCAACGATAGCCTTTCTGAGCTCTGGGGAGTTTTCTCCCAAGCCACCGGAGAAGGTGATGGCATGGATGTTGCCCTGTAGTTGGACAAAGTACCCTCCTAAGTTATGATTGCAATTATTATGGAGCGTGACTACGCGAATGAATAAACGTCAACGCACCGACAAATTGACAGACACGGTCAACGAAAATATCAAAGGCAAGCCTATGCGACTCCTTCTTCGACGTTGCGATGTCTTTAAAGTCGGCGGTGCCCGTGAGGGCTTTCCACCCAGCCTCTGTGTTTAGTATCTTTTCTGCCTAGGGAAGCATGTATGATAAATATTTATAACAGTGGCTCCTTGTCTCACCTCGGTGATGTGAAGGCTCCTAACACGATCATGGCTCATCCTGGCGACGTCCTCGCCGCTTCCAGCATAATGAAATATGAGACTAGGGTCGACGTCACCTGAGCGGGTTGCACCGGGAAGACCCGAGAGTGGAGTGAGACCCATGGATACATTGATGGATTTTCCGTTTTTGATAGCGCAGACGGAAGCGCCCGCACCGAGGTGTAGTGCGATGAGGTTGATTTGAGAGATCGGGAGGTTGAGGAAAGTGGATGTTGTGCGGAGGATGTACGAGTCTGCATATATCGACTCAACAACGTGGCGGTAATGTCAGCCGTGGGACGATACTTACAGCTGAGACCATGAAAGCCGTACTTGCGAAGGTTCTTTTCTTTTGCGACGGAAGGGGAGATGGCATAGGTGTATATGTGTTGTGGGAGGGAGCGGTGGAAAGCAGAGTCGAAGAATGCGATGGAGACGGCGTTAGGGAGTGAGTGGTGAGCGGAGCGTATGATATGGAGAGCGCTGTCATTGTGGAGGGGTGCCAAGTCAGACAGTGCTTCTAATTTGACGTAAATGTGCCTTTGGATGATGACTGGGTCAGTGAAAAGGCCTCCATGGACGACTCTATGACAGAGATGGGTTATATCATCTCTTTTGTAGCCTTGGTTTGTGAAGTTGGGATCGTTGAAGAGAGTTTGGATGAAATAGTCGAATGCAGTGGTGTGGTCTTTGACTTGTTCTGGAGAGTGAGACTTGTGTTCCGAGTCTGAGAGAGCATATGAGAATGTGGTTGTTTGCTGTGGTCCTATATTTTTGAAAGAAGCTGTTGATAAAGGTGCGACGTCAGACCTGAATAAACCGAGCTTCAAAGACGAAGATCCTGCGTTTACTGCGAGAATTAGTTGTGTCATGGGGGACGGATGTTAAATTGAGACTCGAAATGTATTCTCCCAACGACTATACACAAGTGCAAATATCCGAGTCTGTTCTAGGCATATCTGCCAAGTAATTTGTTTCTAGGAACTACCGCAGAGCCTTCTGCACAGAATCCGCTAACCATACAGATTCAATTTCAATTCCACCGAATTCCTGGAATTACGGACCAATTTGCAATCGCGGCCTCCTGCTGTCGGCAAATCTGTTCAGGCCTTGGGGGAAATTACGGGGTTTTCATTTAAATTGGGGGTCAGGGGGGAACCTATCAGCTGGTGTGTCGGCAGATATTTCAAGGAATATCTTGGTAAATGTCTTGACGGGCGCCTGCTCTACTGGGGTTCCACCAATCCATTAAATATAAAAAGCCCCAAAATGTTGTTTAGCCACCCTTCATCACAATGCCGGAACAACTCCTTCAAGTTCAAAATCCTCCTCCAGAGCCTTCTCATCTCCCCGTCTCACTTACATCCCTCAAGGTTCACATCGACTACAGCAATGCATTATCCAAAGAGCATTTGAGTGCTATCCAACTCTTCCGACGAGCAGCATGTTTCATATCTACATGTATGCCATCTCATATTCAATCCAATCTATCTCACTCGTAATTCACCCCAACAGCCATGCTCTATCTTCGCGAAAATACTCTCCTAGAACGCAAACTCAAGAAAGAGGACGTCAAAAATCGTGTTCTCGGTCACTGGGGAACTAACCCTGGTCTTATCCTATGCTATGCACACTGTACTCTCCTAACCAAGAAAAATGACCTTGACACCCTGTTCGTCGTTGGCCCTGGCCATGGTGCACCTGGCATTCTAGCTTGTCTTTGGCTTGAAGGTTCTCTAGCTAGGTTCTACCCCCAGTATTCCATGGACAGAAAAGGCTTGCATAATTTATGTGCTAGCTTCTGTCTCCCAACCGGCTTCCCCAGGTGTGTCTCGGATCTTCCACCTGCCGGATCTCTATTTAGCTCACTCTTCCCCAGTCACGTTAATGCAGAGACGCCTGGATCAATTCATGAAGGTACATTAACCTGCCTTTAAATATCACATTAAATTACATTTTTCTTTTGCCAGGTGGTGAACTCGGCTACGCCCTCGCAGTCGCATTTGGCGCAGTCATGGACAACCCTGACCTTATTATCCCTGTCGTTATTGGAGATGGCGAAGCCGAGACAGGTCCTACAGCGACGTCAGTCTCCTACGCTCAGCCCAGCCTTCGCCCTTCCGTATCCATCTAACACCCACCCACAGCGCGTGGCATGGCTACAAATTCCTCGATCCTGCCGAGTCGGGTGCCATTATCCCCATCATCCACCTCAACGGCTTCAAGATCAGCAATCGTACCATATATGGCTGCATGGACGACCTCGAACTTGTCTCCATGTTCAGGTGTCCCTCCCTCCCACCCCCTTTTTTCCCACAAAATGCTGATCCTTCATTCACAGCGGTTACGGATACCAAGTCCGCTTCGTAGAAGACCTCAATAATCTCGATAATGACATGGCAGCAAGTCTCCAATGGGCCCTTGACGAAATAAAAGCTATTCAAAAGGCTGCACGCGGTAGAAACCCCATCATCAAGCCCCGCTGGCCACTCATAATCCTCCGTACACCCAAGGTAGGTTCTCCCTTTCAGCTACATGCACTTGACTGTCACTTCTCTCCTCACTAACCTACACCCACAGGGCATGAGCGGGCCAAAAGAATGCGATGGCGAATTCATCGAAGGTTCTTTCCGCTCACATGGAATCCCTCTTCCCTCCCCCTCCACTTCCACCTCCCAACTCGCTATCCTCGCTGCCTGGCTTGACTCCTACCACCCTCGTGAACTCTTCGACAATGCCGGAAAACCTGTTCCGGAGATGCTCACCATCCTCCCGGAAAAGGAAGACAAACGTATGGGCCAACGCCGTGAATGTTTTATGGCATATCAGCCACTCGTCGTACCCAAATGGGAAAAGTATGCGATCAAGAAAGGCACTCAGGCGAGCTGCATGGAGATCATTGGGGAATTGTTGCGTGATGTAATTGCCAAGTATGTCCTGATAATTATCAATTTTCATCTTAAGCCACCACACTGATCTTGACCAGAAACCCCACCACATTCCGCATTTGGTGTCCCGACGAGCTCGTATCCAACAAGCTTGGTGGAACACTGCGCGACTCGGGGCGTAACATGCAATGGGACGTCATGTCCCGCAAACCCCGTGGGCGTGTCATCGAGATTCTCTCCGAGCACACCTGCCAGGGTATGCTCCAAGGCTACACGCTCACAGGACGCACAGGCCTGTTTCCCTCGTATGAGAGCTTTATGGGCATTATACATACCATGGTGGTGCAGTATAGTAAGTTTATGAAAAAGGTACGTCTTGGTTTCCTTGAATTTGCCATCATCCGTTGACCGTTATTTCTCCCCCTTCCTCCCCACCAGTCTCTCGAAGTCTCATGGCGCGGCGATGTCCCCTCCATCAACTACATCGAAACCAGCACCTGGGCTCGCCAGGAACACAACGGCTTTTCACACCAGAACCCCTCTTTCATCGGCGCCGTGCTCAACCTCAAACCCAACATTGCACGTGTATATCTTCCCCCAGATGCGAATTGTTTCTTATCGGTGGGTCGTACTAAGCATGAGATGTTGAGCGTAAATAGTTTTGGGCTGATTAAGTTACATTTTTGTGTTTGCATGTAAGACGTTGGCACATTGTTTGCGTGCAAAGAACTACGTCAACCTTATGGTCGGGTCCAAACAATTTACACCCGTGTGGCTGTCCCCAGAAGAGGCAGACCAGGTTCGTACCCATCCATCGTACACGTTCACTGCATAAAATAACCCACGCTGCACAGCACTGCATCGCCGGAGCCTCAGTCTGGAAATTCGCCAGCGTCGACGGAGGCGTCTCCCCTGACGTGTATGTTTCCCCCTCTACCAATAAAACAAATACCTACCTTTTATCCTCCGCAGTGTCCTCGTCGGAATTGGTGTCGAAATGACAATGGAGGTACTCGCTGCCTCCGCCCTTCTGCGTCAATGCTGCCCGGAGCTCCGCGTCCGCGTTGTAAACGTCACAGATCTTATGATTCTCGCGCCCTATGGAGTGCATCCTCATGGTCTTTCAGCGGATGCCTTTGAAGGATTGTTTACACCGGACAGGGCCGTACATTTCAACTATGTGAGTGGTACATGGAGTGTGTGTGCTTCAGGTTTGTTTTGTGTTGATGTGATGATTGTTTCCTCCCTTTTATCCATTTAGCATGGATATCCAATTGAGCTCAAAGGGCTGTTGGCTGGACGTCCGAATACCCACCGAATAACAATAGAAGGGTATGACGAAGAGGGAACGACGACGACACCGTTCGACGTGCGTGTTTCAAATGACTTTTTTTCTTGATCTCAACCCTTGTACGCTAATAGATGATGCTCGTGAACCGCACTTCTCGGTATCATGTCGCAGCGGCTGCCGTGCGTGGCGGCTCAAAATGCAACCCGAGAGTGTCTGTCAACGAGCATCAGCTCATTGCGCAACTGATGCATGACGCTGAGAGAGCTCGTAAGTACGCGTATGAACATGGGGCGGATGTCCCTGGGACGTATGATACACCGAAGTTTGATTGAATGAGGGTACACTGTTGGGATCGAGCGTGTAATTTTAGGACGTGAAAATGATTTGTGTAGGTATTACAATTGAAAAATAAAAATCGCATCGTTGCCAAAGCTATTTGGCTCGTTTCTTTCCTTTCTTCGCTTTACTCGACGAGCCTGACACAGGTTTTTTGCTCGTTTCTTCGCCTCCTTTCTTCAACTTTTTCTGAATCCTAGCGAATTCTTCATCGTCGATCTGCGGTTCTGCTTCGCGTTTCTTCCCTCGTTCGTCCGCTGCTCCATATTTCGTGGCCAAACTGTCTAAAAACCCACCCAGCTTCTTCTGCCTTCCTTGAATCAGTGCCTTTAACGCCGCCTCATCATCATCACCATCCTCGTCCTCCTCCCCCTTCTTTCCCTTTCCCTTCCCTTTCCCCTTTCCCCGCCGCTTCCCCTCCTTCCCGGTCCCATAAAACTCATCCCAAACCCCCAACTCTTTCGCCATACTCTCTGCCTCCTTCGCCTCCTTCTCGCCCTTCTTCTTCCGCGCCTCCCGGCCTTTCTTGTCCTTCAATCCTTTTGTCCACGCACGGAGAGACGCCAGCTCGCCTTTCGCAATGAGATCATTGATAATCTCTACAAAGCGCGTCTCGTCCATATACGTCGAGTGCGGGATATGAGCCATTATGTCGTCAATTGAACCGTTCGTCTCGAGGTATGCCGCGCGGAGGTCACTCAGTTCCTCGTCAGAGCCTAGGAGATAAGCCAGTAAATGAACCCACTTCAAACAAATGACTAGAACCATCGATAAATTCACCTTGATAGGCCTTCTTCATCTCGTCCAACTTCCCCCTTGTAACGCTCTCAAACATCTGTTCAAAATATAGCTCCCACCCCTCCTCATCCTTCCCCTCCCACTCTGCGCCCTCACTCGCACTCCCCGTCTCATCATACTTCTTCCTCCGCTTCTCATCCCCCAACACCGCATATGCAAACCCTACCTGCTGAAAGCGGGTTGACGCGTCTTTCTGCCCCTCCACGGACGACGCAGCGTGCTTGTCAGGGTGATGCAGCAGCGCGAGGCGACGGTACGCGGATTTCAGCTCGTTGGCTGTGGCGCTAGGCGAAACCGAGAGAACATCGTAGAGGTTTATGTCTGGATTGTTGGGGAAGAACTGGGCAATGGGGTCGATGTCGTCCATAGTGGCTACCCCGATGTAGTAGCGAGCGCTTGGGAATGCTGTGGGTGTGTGTAGACGCGCCGGGGAACCAACTGTCACGCGTCACGCGTGTGTGCTCGCACCCTATGATAGGTGTCCTGGGCGAGTCTGTTTATCCAAACTCTTTTGATTACACCCTATTTCTGTGCACATCCAAATTTCAACATTAAAGTAATGTAATTAGTCTGTGTGTCTTGTAGTCACTCTGGTCAACATTTCCAATCGACATTTGCCATCTCGCTGAACATGACGCTCCAGCAGAGACATCTATACCAATGGTCGTTGATTCCCTCGCCTCTGTCAACTGCATATTTAATTCTCATCACAAATGACTATTATCATCTGAAGCGACTCAGAGGATATCTTATACAGGTATATCTACTTTTTATGTATTACCTAAAGGTGGAGTTATTGCGATATCCCAATGTGTATTAGCAAAAAGCTTCTATAGCACCACTATAATATATATCTCATAATGATGTACTTGGAAAATGTGGAAGAGGCTTGGTATGATGTGCCCTAAAGAAGGCTCATGCATAAGCGGAAGGTTAAGGAGTCCACGGTCATAGATGGATGGGAAATCGAAGTCCTTCTCATAGTTTACATAGCAATGGGCAGAAAATAACACCACGACTCAATCATTCGATTGACATGCGAGGTGCGAGTGGTTGTCCACTAATGTACGAAGAGCCTGTTCGCTCACCCATGCCTGGCGAGCTGCCTAATTTGGAGCGTGATGGTGCGCTGGGGTCTACGGCAATCCGTGAGCATTAAGAGCACAAAAATCGAACAGAAGCATACCGTTTATCTTTGGCTGCCGAAGACCCTTGTCAAAGTCTGCGAAGCATCGTAGACCGATAGCGAACGAGGCGAACACTAGTAGGAAGGCCACAACAGCTGGCCAGCATAAATTTAAGTTAGTGGGAAGCGCTGAAAAGAGTATGAACATACTGAAAACCGAGAGGGTTACACGCGTCGATTGGTATTGGTCAGCCGTTTGCGGTGAATAGTATCGGACGAATTTGAAAATGCTGAGAAAACGTCAGGAATATTGAAAAGATCTCATCTAACGCGGTTTGCTCACAAGTAACTCAAGGCGGCGGCCATCAGGATCAAAGAAACCGTCATCAGGCTAAAAAATATTCCCACAATTACAAAATATTTGAAAACACGAAGACAGGACGTACGACTTGATTTCCCGTTTAAGAGCTATTCCACAAGTGATAAGAAGAATTAAGACAATGGGAATAGCTGCTATTGTTACGGCGAATTCCGGCGAGTTGGGGTTGATAACAAGAATGAGAAGCTGCAAAATAGATAAATAGTGTAAGTCGAAGAGTGAGGAAGGGACTTGAGGCTAAACTGCTTGCCTGCATTGTTAATCCAACAAAGGCGAAAAAGTCAAACTTCAGAAGACATATCATTACTTGATAGTATTGATACATTTCTTTTTATGTTCGAAATGAGTAAAAATAACCCGCCATGACTTGTCAAATACGTACTCTTGAGTGTGGGGCTAGCACCGACTGCATGGAATACAGCCCATCTAAGATATGATTAACTCCGATTAAAAGCAAGGTATTAAATATTATTTATACACACCCAAACTCGTAAAAAAGTTTCCGTGTGAACCATACTAGCGGAAGCCACGATGCTCCTAGAATGCATGGCACTGCAATAAGTAGGGGTTCCACTTCAGCCCAAAGTGAACCTGGACCATCGCAATTCTACATAAAAAGGCATTTATTAAGTGTGGCATTATGAGGACGAAGTGAAATAAAGATTACCGTAAAGCAGGCCCCACCAGGATTTTTTACGAGTGCTGTCTTCGTCTGTCTTATTTGAAGAGCTGAGAAGATCATCATAGCCACTTGAAATGCTTTAAACAGATGTCAGAGGCACTGAATTGGATGGTCCGGGCAGCACGTACCTAGAATTCCCACTATCGTTGCGTTTCAAAAACATCCTAAAATAATCCTTTTTTTTAACTAACGACACACCTAATTGAATAATGTTCCGCAATTTGAGGGCGTCGATGGTAATAACGAGGACAAAAATTCTATAAAAACGACTTCATAAAGATGTATTATATGTGCGTTATTGATGCTCACTCGGCCAAAGCAAATAGTGAAAAGTAACATGGTAATGTCTGGTGACAGAGTTGGCAGGCCTACGACACAAGAGGGGGTACACCGAACCTTGTAAGTCCCTTCCCGGGTATCAACTTCGGCCTGAACCTGTACAAGTGTGAGTCTATTGAGTAGATTTAATCATCCCAAGACAAACCTTCCCGAACACAATGGCAACAAGAGTTAAGACTGCGATGGCCTCTGAGAGTCATACATATAAGTTATAGCAATTGGTCTAATCATGTTATTGAAACGCACGTATGAGAGCTACACAAACCCATAGCTCGTAAGTACAAGATATGCTGAATAGAAAAAACTTGCTAGTTGCAATGAAACCTCGCTGCGGAAGTGTACCAAGGAAAGGATCGATGGCCATGGTTATAAATAAATCAGACTGTCGTTACAGGGTAATTTAAGAAGGGTATAGTCGTGAATTGAAGAGAAAGGAAATGGCGTGGATGTCGGGGGCGGTGTCATTCACGTGACACGGAAGAAAAGTAGTATCACGGCCAACTGTTGGCGGTCGAAAAAGATATGTTTTGCAACCGTTTTCCAGATGCAATTCAAATGGTCTGAATCGGGCGGTCTTGAACTGCCAGTTATCGAACGTTTCTGACGGGCTCATTTCAACCTGTTTCCTTACCGTTGCTAGATGGTTCGTGGACGGTCTGATTAACCAGGTGTTCCCTTTTCAAATTGCTTGTTTTGTAATAATAATATAATATCATCATCAACCTAAGGTAGGGAGGCAGCCGCTGATACTAAAACGGCACATAACCAACTCTGATATTGACCGTTGGTAATACCCGAAAACAGCAGTGCTGTGACATCCTTATCCTCCCATGCTTTCATAATGCACATGCACAAAAAGAAGCAGAAAAAAAGAACAAATAAAACATTTGAAATAGACTTGGAAGTGGTGAATCAATCACCAAACACTATGTTGCAACTTCCTTTGCCATCTATAAATGTTAATATACAGGTTGTTCCACAGGACAAACTGCCTTCAGTTACAAAAGAATGGCCTCATTCATCTTCCAAACAAAAACAGAAAATAGGTTTGGAGGTATACAGTGGGTCAAAACGACGTAGGATAGAAAGCAATATTCCCATATCTCATGGTGGGCAGGATGTCCACCCTTCTAGGACCATCAGTCCAGAACCAAATATGATCATCCCGGCCTCTAATTGTGATGACGAATGTACTGCACCATCTGCACCAGAATTATGTCAGGATCTGGAGGATCTTGTGAAGGGTATGCATATATGCATAATTGGACTAAGGAATAATAGTTGGATTATAGTATTTTATTATTTACTTTTTATTTTCTTCATTTACATTCTTTCTATATTTCGAGCATACCCTTATTTTGTAGTTCGAAGCTTTGTGTATACGTATGGGCGCTCTCGGCGCCAAAAGATAGACACTTTTCACCCAGCAGACACCACCTCGTAAATGACCCAGACGTCGAATAGCGAGAGGTGTCAAGGGTAAGGTCTCAACTACCTATAAAGGTAGTATTTTCTCGCATACTAAAGTACTTTGAACTCGAACCGCGAAGGTCGAGTTCCCCTCTAAGGTCTTTGCACTCATCGACACTATAGTCGACTCGCGCTACTATATCTTTACTTTAGATATTCAGCTTCTCGTTGATTATCTATCTTACGTCTAGCTACGAGTTGTACCGTGAAGGTCAACTCTTTCCTTCTCTCATTCTAGCTGTTAAGAGCAACTGTACAGTTGCTCTTGTGATGCATAGCATGTCTCCTTACTAGTACTGCCAGTCTAGTAATCTACGGTATTGTACTGTACGGTCAATACCTACTAATAGTAGTTGAATAAACACTATTCTTCATATATAGAATGGTCAGAATCTATTGACTCTTCACAGATCTATTGGAAGAAATAGAGATTTACTGGAATTGCTGTATAGTGGATGAAGGGCTAATCTGCCTTGATCAGTCAACCTTTGTACTTCAAGATTGGGATAAAAAGCTACAGGTTTTAAAGGTATTTACTTTTTGCAATATAGTCTCCCTATAATACTGATATTTAAATAAGACAGACCGTTACTGGCATGTGCGATACCTACCTACTTCCCCCTCTGAAGCCTCTCTCTTGTGTGACTGCCCAGTTGATGATTGTATACATACACTGGTATTATCAAGGCATCTGCACCACATTATGAGCATTAGGCCTGTCTCTGAGGTCCACTTCTCATGGAGTTCAAGGACAAGAGATTAGCCCCTGCACATTTACCTCTCTGGTGCCCTGCAATTGGAAATGTGATTCATGCATTTCAGGGTGGACCCTATCCTGAGGCACTCTTAATCTCATTGGATGGTTAGGATCACAGTGTCTTGAAGTTTATAACAATCTTTCAAGTCATAAAGTTCCACCTGCCAATGTTAATTTAGAAAACCTAGACTGGTGAATCACAGGTAGCTGCTATGGAAAGCCCCCAGTCTGAATTCGTCCCCACTATCCCAATATTATGGATGATGGTCTAAGTGAAGAGAAGATAAACAAGACAGACACAGAATGTGGAAAGTTGTAAAGGGTATGCATATATGCATAATTGGACTAAGGAATAATAGTTGGATTATAGTACTTTATTATTTATCTTTTATTTTCTTTCTTTATATTCTTTCTATATTTCGAGCACACCTTTATTTTGTAGTTCGAAGCTTTGTGTATACGTATGGGCGCTCTCGGCGCCAAAAAGATAGACAACTTTTACCCAGCAGACACCACCTCGTAAATGACCCAGACGTCGAATAGCGAGAGGTGTCAAGGGTAACGTCTCAACTACCTTTAAAGGTAGTATTCTCTTGCATACTAACATACTTTGGACTCGAACCGTGAAGGTCGAGTTCCAATCTAAGGTCTTTGCACTAGTCGACATTATAGTCAACTCGCGCTATTATTTCTTTACTCTAGATATTCAGCTTCGCATTGATTATCTATTTTACATCTAGCTCCAAGTTGTACCGTGAAGGTCAACTCTTTCATTCTTTCATTCTAGCCGTCAAGAGCAACTGTACAGTTGCTCTTGTGATGCGTAGCGTGTCTTCTTACTAGTACAGCTTGTCTAGTAATCTACGGTATTGTACTGTACGGTCAATACCTGCTAATAGTAGTTGAATAAACACTATTCTTCGTATATCAAACGGTCAGAATCTATCGACTCTTCACAGTGGTGATCCGGGCTGGACCATTCTTTTCCTACGAGGAAAAACTTATTATTTGACTACTAAGACCTGAACACGCGAATGACTACGGGCAAGAATCAAACACCTAGGCCTTCATCAACGCCGAGTAGCTCCATGCCTCGTCAAAAATCTTCTAACCTAGAACCACCCCGTAATGTCACCCTGAGGAAGTCTTTGTCGACTTTTCAAGGATCAGCTCCTCCGGAGGATTCCCCCGGAGTAGTAGCTGGATCGTCTACGAACATTCCCCAGCTTCCTCAAGGATCACCTCCTCCAGAGGATTCCCCCGGAGTAGTAGCTGGATCGTCAACGAACATTCCCCCCGATCCACCTGAGGAACGCTCATCACTCGAGCAGTTGGACACCCCTGGAGTTAACGTTGAGCCTCCGAGACAGGTCATCCTTAAGCAGTTCCTCGGAGGTTACATGGTTTACGCCCAGCCCATCGACTACAAATGGGATATGTACTACACCGATCGAATCCCCGAGGATCAGGTTACCCCCTTCGTGGAGGAGTACAGTACAGATTACCCTATTCTACCGGAGACTGTAGCAGTCTGGTTAGGGCATTATCAAGCGATTTTATTGGCGCGGGATTTATTCACGCGACCAGGGAACCTTGAGGATTTGACCCAATTGATTCCTGAATGGTCGAACGAGGTGACGGCTACTATGGAAGGAGGAAGAAGAATTCTCAAGTGGGAGGTGTTTTCTCTGTTCCTTGAAGCACTTTGTACGCATGATGATGTGTTGCAGATCTTGCATGTCCTGCTTAGCGGAGATCATGTTGTGCCTAAGGTTGACTACCAGTACATGTACATCCGTATGTTGGAGGAGTCTCTCAATGGAGTCACGCCAAATCTATCGCTGGCATACCTCACTTAAAGGGGTCGGTTGAAGCGAAACCAAAGAAGACTTGATAAGATGGTTTTAAGAGGTACTCCTCCCCTATAACGACTCAATCCAGGTCCCTTATTCGCCTATCTCCACGACCAATTCGTTCGTTCGCAACTTAAATGGGTCCCCTGATACTCGTTTTCTGCATTCTCTCAACCGTCCCGTAATATTGGAGGATTTTCCACTGGACTTGAGGACGCAAGTGATAGAACACCTTCAGGAGAAGAGGATTGAGGTCTGCGCTCCCTTCCATCAACCCCAGCCGCGTCGACTTCTGAACGCGACGGAGATCGAGAGACAAATCGCGATGGAACCGGGCCTAACGTCTCTCCAGGGAGATCACCGCTCTCGCGTCGCATTTGAGGGAGTCTCCAACAGCCCTAACTTCAGGAATGAAGTGACCACTCTCAGAAACCGATCAGTCGCCAACAAGGGTCGACCGTCCTTCTCCACGGCATTCACTGAGGGCATAGCTGGCCCAGTTGCTGGTCGAGGATCGCTTAATCCAGACGGTCCCTGCCATTCTCTACCGATCGCTTCAAACCCTTTCTTGCCATCAGGAGGACGCCCTAGCGATTCATTTGGGAGTTCGAATACTTCAGACCGGGGAGGGAACTCAGGACGTGGGGAGTGCCACAATGGAGTGCCTAATACCCCTTTTCGAACTCCGATGCGGTCTCGAGCTAGCACACTTATTGATGACTTACCTAAGGACAAGAAGGTCACTCTTAACACCAACGACCTTAAGATCAAATGGTCTGATCTCCCTGAATACGATGGAGCTCAATCCGAAGCCCTGGACTATATCATGGACATCATGAGTCTCGCGGAGATATCAGACTCTATGAGTGCGATCTTAGGAGTTGCTCTGCCAAGACGACTCAAGGGGCACGCTAAGGTCTGGTGGAGCACCTTAGACCATGAGCATCGTACTGAATTCAGTCAATCTCATGGGTCGTTTCTTTGGGGTATCGTCGAAGGATTGCTTGGAACTCGTTGGCGTGAATCCTTAGCCTTAGAATGGGAAGCTATAAAATTTCGACAGGCTGGTCACGATCGTGAGACACCCATCCACTATATCCAACGGAGAGTTAAACTTTATCGTTTCCTGTACGGGTTCCACCAGGACAGAGGGGATGAGACATGCAGACTCATTCTCACGCTGCCTATGGAATGGCTCTACCTTCTTCAAGGACAACCCATCAATGATATCATGAGTTTACAGACTTATGCTAATAACCTGCAAGAAGCTCTGATTAACGCTTGGGTCCAAACACACCGGGAATGTTACAGGTTCCAGAAACCGCACGTAATGTTATCGGAGGGTCAAGAATTGGATTTTAGAGTCACCGGCGACTCCTCTTCACTTAACCATATTCTCGTTAGTGAGACTAACGAGAGAGGCTCGACGAGAAGGACTGTTCCAGATGTCGCTGATCCAAAACAGGGAAAGCGTCACGGAAAAATGTTCTTCGAGAGGAGTAACAAGAGGAGTTCGGTCAAACCCACCAAGGAATGTTGGATATGTGGAAGTCCGGAGCATTTTAAGATAGACTGCCCTCAAGCTGGCAAAATGTCTCATTATGTCTCTATCAACAAATGCTCCGCACAGGATATGTCGGAGGAAGCTGAGGAGCAAAGGTTATATGAAGCGGTTCATGGACTATCTATACAAGGACAAGTAAATAGCTCTGATGACGAATTGACTTTTGTTTCCATTTATTCGCCCCATGTCGGAGACAAATTAGTGAGGGAGGAAAATCGAACGACTGGTGAAGCTCTTCTGTCTGAAGCTTATGTATCCATACTTGCCGCAGATTTCTTTGAAAAAGGAGACCGGCTGAGTGCTCATCAGCAGGACCTTGAAGGCCTGACCGAGGACTACTGTCAGACTGGAGATTCTCACGAACAAATCAGTTCGAATTCGCTCTGTTCGCCTGGAGCTGATGTTGACACTTTCCCGTTTGATCCCGGGAACCCCCCTGATTTACTACCGTACGAGAACTCGGATTCGGAGGACAGCGACGATGATCCAGTATTGGATTCCCCTTCGAAGCATGTTCCTTGCCGAAGTGAACGCAGGAACGTAATCTTGTCCCTGCGCAAGGAAAGTAAGAGGCCTCGAATCCAATACCCTCGTCCCAGTCGTCTGATGAAGGAGGATACTACGATCCTTTATCGAAAACGGGATCCTCCCAGTGGTTACTCTAGCATAGGAGTTGCAGCGCTCCATGTTTTCGGTCATGTAGGAACTCCCAATTCACCCGAATGCGTTAAAATTCGAATGGACACGGGAGTGGATCTTTCCCTTATATCGGAGGAATTCTACAAGGAGCTGCAGGGCATATATAAGTTGAAACAAGGACTCAAGTTACGTCTAATCCAGCTCACGGGTAACGCTAAGGTTATTGGATATGTTAATATTCCCATTTACCTGGAGGACGACAGTGGAACATTACTGAAGTTCGTGGCAGAAACTTATGTCATTAGAGGAATGACGGTGCCAATTCTTTTAGGAGAAGACTTCCATATTAATTATGAAATTGGTACTCTAAGAGATCAGCCGTTGGGATCTAGACTTATTCTCCCAGGATGACAGGGTTTTATTCCAGCCAGTTCTTCTAAGGAACCTCAACCTTTGACCTTCACCGTCAATAAGGCTCCTTTCGGGAAGCATGAGAAGGAGTCATCCAAACTCACCTCTCTCCCCGATAAAGGTGTGCGTACTGAAAGAGTTGTGCGAGCCTTGGAGGATTGCACTATCGATCCAGAGTCAGCCAGACTAGTGCCTATTTTTGTTGAAGATCTAGAGGGCGAGGAATGGATTGTTGAAGGAATTGTACTGCAAAACGAGGACGGTTCGATATTAGCCACACCAATCATGGCAATTTCAAGGAATAGTGCAGCAGTACCTTTAGCCAATCCATCGCTAACCCCTAAGACTATCTGACGAGGGGAGACAATAGGGATAATTCATGACCCCGCTCGTTGGGCTCACAAGCCCAGGTCACTCGAGGAGAAAGGTTTAATGGTAGCAGGTGCGACCAAGATTGCACACCTTATCGAAAGTCTCTCTCAACTTGAGGAGGACCGTCAAGTCGCCTCAGAAAGGCCTAAGCCACCTGTTGAACCAGAGATTGCGGACAATTTCGAACCGCCTGGTCCTAAGACGGCTGCAGTGGCTGATAATGAGAAATTTGCCTCAGAGGATCTTCACAAGTTAGTCAATTTGGGACCGGATATACCAACGGAGGTCCTGCCATGTCTCAGATCAGTTTTGACTGAGAACATTAAGGCTTTCGGAGTCGACAGACGGTTAGGGCAAGTGGAATGTAGAGTCCCTGTGTGAAGAGTCGATAGATTCTGACCGTTCGATATACGAAGAATAGTGTCTATTCAACTACTATTAGCAGATATTGACCGTACAGTACAATACCGTAAATTACTAGACAAGCTGTGCTAGTAAGAAGACACGCTATGCGTCACAAGAGCAACTGTACAGTTGCTCTTGACGGCTAGAATGAAAGAATGAAAGAGTTGACCTTCACGGTACAACTCGTAGCTAGATGTAAAATAGATAATCAACGCGAAGCTGAATATCTAGAGTAAAGAAATAATAGCGCGAGTCGACTATAATGTCGACTAGCGCAAAGACCTTAGATTGGAACTCGACCTTCGCGGTTCGAGTCCAAAGTACGTTAGTATGCAAGAGAATACTACCTTTAAAGGTAGTTGAAACGTTACCCTTGACACCTCTCGCTATTCGACGTCTGGGTCGTTTACGAGGTGGTGTCTGCTGGGTAAAAGTTGTCTGTCTCTTTTGGTGCCGAGAGCGCCCATACGTATACACAAAGCTTCGAACTACAAAATCAAGTGTGCTCGAAATATAGAAAGAATATAAAGAAAGAAAATAAAAGGTAAATAATAAAGTACTATAATACAGCTATTATTCCTTAGTCCAGGTATGCATATATGCATACCCTTTATACCCTGTCCCCTTGAAAGAGGGAGCCCAGCCCATATCCATGCCTATGTTCCCTTCGTCCCCTGCCAATAGGAGAGTTATAGATGAGCAAATGGATACCTGGTTCGAACAGGGTGTCATTGAGCCATCTAAAAGCCCCTGGGGAGCGCCAGCCTTTGTAGTATATCACAATGGTAAACCGCGGGTGGTCATCGACTATCGGAAACTTAATCATCTCACTGTTCCAGACGAATTCCCTTTACCACGTCAATCGGAGATTATGCAGGCGCTGTCGGGGTCAAATGTTCTTTCTTCTTTCGATGCGCTAGCCAGGTTTACTCAATTAGAAATGTTGGAAGACGATAAGCCCAAAACAGCCTTTAGATCCCATAGAGGGCTGTGGCAATTTAAAAGGATGCCATTCGGGCTCAGAAACGGCCCCTCCACATTTCAGCGTGTCATGCAAACAGTTTTAGCACCCTACTTGTGGATTTTTTGTTTAGTCTACATCGATGACATAGTCATATTCTCTAAGAACTGGGATGATCATTTACTTCACCTGAATCAGGTGCTTGGTGCTATCGCTTCGGCCGGTATCACTCTCTCTCCCAAGAAATGTTTTATCGGATATAATTCGATATTGTTATTGGGTCATAAGGTATCTAGGCTGGGTTTTTCAACCCACCAAGAAAAAGTTCGCGCTATATTGGAATTGGCCCCATCCACTAAGGTTTCTGATCTACAATGGTTCCTTGGAATGGTCCTTTACTTTTCAGCATATATACCATTCTATTCATGGATGGTGTCCCCTTTATTCTCGCTCCTAAAAAAGGGAACACCTTGGACGTGGACTGCTGAACATGTCCGAGCTTATGAGGATGTCAAAACCACATTAGGATCAGCTCCAGTGCTGGGACATCCAGTTAGTGGGATGCCCTACCGATTGTATACGGACGCTTCGGATTTTGCCTTGGGTTGTTGCCTCCAACAAGTCCAGAAGATGGCTTTAGGAGACTTAGTGGACACTAAAATCTATGCCCAAGCCAAATTGGCTTTTGACTGTGCGCAGGACATGCCATCCTTTGTTCATCGGTACAAAACCAAACAGCCCGAGATTGAGTGGTCAGATTCGTGGGGATCCACTTTTGAGGCAACCGAAGTTACTGTTGAACGAGTCATTGCATATTGGAGTCGCACGCTGAAAAGTGCTGAGCGTAACTATTCTGCTACTGAACGGGAAGCGTTAGCAGCAAAGGAGGGACTAGTCCACTTTCAACCTTTCATTGAAGGTGAACATGTCCTGCTCATTACGGACCATGCAGCTCTGCAATGGGCTAGATCTTACGAGAACACTAATCGTCGACTAGCCGCATGGGGGGCGATATACGCTGCATTTCCAGGTCTCGAGATTTTGCATCGAGCAGGGAGAGTTCACAGCAACGTGGATCCACTGTCCAGACTCCCTCGGGTACCAGCCTTCGTGAGCCCTATTAGAGATGATTTGCAGGCTATCACCTCGACCTCTCTGGACAAGAGTACTGAGGAAAAATTATGGAAGGACGAACCCGCTAAGAAAGCGGTCTTCTCTACCATACTCGAGTCTATGGAACCTTTCGGAGTAACTCAAAAGGTCCGACAGTCAGAATGGGATTCTCATAACGCAATAAGGAACGACCAGGAAGATGAGTCTGACTTCGCATTGCGTCATCCTCAGCTACTAATCAGCATCGAGGAGGGATATATAAAGAAATTTCTAGAGGGTTATTCAAGGGACCCGGTTTTCAGGAATCTCTACGCTTTAGATACCCCTTCACCCAACGCGGTTGTTACTCCTTCTCACTACTTCATGGGAGCAAACCGACTCCTGTACTTTCACGACTCGGACTGGAAAAGTCGAGTCTGTGTACCCAGAACCATGATTAACTCGATTCTAAGGTTGGTACATGATAACCCTTTTGAGGGAGCACACGCTGGAGGCCAGCGGTTGTTCAACCTGATGAAAGACCGGTTCTTTTGGCCAAGAATGCTACAAGATTGCGTGTCGTACGCGCGTACCTGCGATATCTGCCAAAAAACCAAAGTCGATCGCACCGCTCATCAAGGAGCCCTCAGACCGGCTGACGTACCTTTTAGGCCATTCGAGGTAGTTTCTATGGACTTAATCACTGGACTACCCAATTCAGGAAAGGATTCATATTCCGCAGTCTTCATCGCCGTTGATAAATTGACGCGTTACGCTATTACAATACCTACCTTTTCGAACCTTACGGCTGAAGGATTCGCACGAATATTTGTCAAACAGGTAGCAAGCCCCTTCGGACTGCCCTCTCGAATAATCTGTGACCGGGATAAGAGATGGACCTGCAGGTTTTGGTGGGAAGTCTGTAAGATCTATGGTACCACCCTTGTGGTATCTTCGGCTCATCATCCTCAAACGGATGGGCAAACGGAGAATATGAATGCAACCATAGAACAGATGCTTCGAGCCTATTGTGCCTCTGCTAAGGAAAGCTGGTCCCAGTGGATTGAGGTAGTTGTTCACACATACAACTCGACTGTTCACAGTTCCACAAACTACGCCCCGGCCTTCTTATTAATGGGATACCTCCCAAGAGGAATGTCTCAAGTCCTAGGAGGTGACGAGCCCCTAGTTCCTAGAGAACTATCAGACAGCCCTATGGCAGACCAATGGATCCTCGAGCTAGAAAATCATCAGCAGATAGCGTGAGATTCAATCGCTCGAGCCCAAGAGATTCAAGCACGAGCGTATAACAAGAAGCAAAGGCCTGTAGAAGATATCTCTGAGGGAGACTTTGTATTGGTGAACCCCCACTCCCTCGAACTGGTGGAAGTCAAGGGAACGGGGAAGAAACTAATACAAAGACGGATTGGACCATTCAAGGTCCTTGAGAAATTGAACTCCCAAGTATTTAGGCTTAAGATTCCCCCGGAGTATCCTATGCATCCAGTCATTAATCGGGATCATCTGCGGAAATATCAACCCTCTCCTTCCAAGCTAGGTCCGAGACCCCAACTTGAGAACCTAAGAGAGTTGAAATCAGATCATGAAGAATATGAAGTCGAAGCTATTGTTGGACATAGGAAACAGCGAAATCGTCTGCTATTTAGGGTGCGCTGGAAAGGTTATGGACCCGAGGAGGATTCGTGGTTAAACAGCACGGACCTTAGAAATGCTCCGGCACTTCTGAGGGCGTACAAGGCGCTGTTCAACATTTAACGGGATATATGCGCTCAAGGAATCATCTATTCCATCTCTTTTGTAACTTCCTTTCAGAAATATCTCAGTTAATCAGTGAGCCATCTCATTGGCTTTTATTCTTTTTCATTTTTCTATCCCTTCGGTCGATTGGGACAACCATTAATTGGCAGCGGACACATTTCCCCAAAACCCAGCCACAATTAATGAATTTTATTTAACGATCAACCGAGCAGAGTTTCAATTCAATATATATAAAAAAGTACACGTAAATTCGCATAAATTTTCTTTATCTTTCACACCACGTCCTTCACCTATCTTCCCTCTATCTTCAACTTCACCACTTTTATCGTGCTATAATGCTCCCTTTCCAACAAAACAAGCAAGTCCTCCCTAAGTTCAAAAAGGTCCCGCGAGCCCCGACAGCCAGTACATCCACGACCGGTGGGGGATTCATTGTTAGAAATGGGAAAATACAATATCTATATGTGACAGACTGTTATAAGACCCAGGTTTGCCATCAGTTATATAAGCTGTTATAAGAGCACAAGTTGGCATCATAAGTCCTTATATATATGTATATATAATCCATCATATAATACTAGACTATAGGTCCAGTAGCTCAGTGGTTAAGAGCACCTGCATATAAAGCCAGGAGGTCCTTGGTTCAATCCCAGGCTGGGTCAATTCTTTTCTATGCCTTTAACATTCATCACCCGCGTGCCTCGTACAGACAATGTCGAGAGCAATTGGGGTACCCAAGAATCAACCCCCCTGTCGACTTTCTCCTTTGGTGATGAACTGGGGGAAAATACCGGTACGGATTGGAGCAAGCCGTTAGGCCCCTCCGTCAGACCGTCATCTGAGGAAGTCGCTGTTATCATGCGGAAGCAGGAAATGTTTATGGAAGAACACAACGCAATGAGGCTCACCCGCAAAAGAGAAAGGCGCACTGAGTATAGAAGTCAACAGGAGGCGAGGGGAGCAAGAGAAGGAGTCCTCTCCAAGCGACAGCGGCGTGAGTACAGAGAGCAATGCGGAAACAGAGCTTCCGCGCCGATCCTTCCCCCCCCAGGAGAGAAATGGGCCGACTTCGCGGAGACCGATGATAGTGAGGGTGGGATGCCTTGCATTAGGACGACAGGAACCAAGAGCTGGAAGGAGAAGGAGGGTACCATCTTTTATGACTGGGAGCTACTTCGACGCATTAAGTTGCAACACATAGTTCTTACCTGAGGGGACGGTCAAACGTTGCCCCAACAAGAAAAAGGATACTGTAGGGGACCAATTGAGTTTTCTTCGGATGAGGATGAGGAGGAGGACGAGAACAGGAATGGAGTGTATAGCATCCGATCTCTGGGAGAGGATTGCCATGAAGGGTTCCTTCTCCCGTCTAAAGTTCACTTCATAACCAGCGACCCCAACCAAAGACAAATGCGGAGACCGTCATCCAGAGTATGGAGGGGTCACCGCCCTAGTCAACAGTCACTGGAATGCGAACCTTCCATGATTCCGGTCCCACATCTCTCGCCAACGTCGAGGCCCCTTCCCATCATTCACTCTACACACACTCCCTCAGCCCCGATTCTAACGCCTCATTTACCTCCCTCTTCAAAAGCTGTACTGGTCCCAACCTCACTTAGGATGTCGAGGCCCCCTCCCATCCTCCACCCGGCACACACTCCCTCAGCCCAACGCGAACCTTCCCCGATTCTGGCGCCTCGTCTCTCTCCCTCCCCGAAAGCTATACCAGTACCGACCCAACTTCCGCCGTCACCGGGTATCCCTCCCAACTCTCCGTATTCATATTGCGTGTCCTTGGGTAGCCCTATCCAGGACCTTCCACCAGAGCGAATGGATGTCGATTTGGACCCCCCTACACCGGAGGTCATCGATTCCATGGCAAGCAGAAAGGCGAAGGAGATGCAGAAAGCCACCACTCCTCTCCGAGAACAATCCCCTATTCCCGTCCTTGACAGCCCGGTTCCCCTCACTGAGCCCATATCCACAACTTTCTGGATGCGAGTAGCTGTCAACTACCCTTCCGAACAGTTTCCTGTCAGAAGGGTGCTATCACAGCTCGTGCCAGTACTTCAGCAACCGGTCCTTCAAGGGAGCCTCAAGGGTTGTCGCGGTCTGGCTCCATTGTCGGAGATAATGGAGGATTTCTATCTCTCCTTCGAGGATCTCGCAGAGGGGAAGAACTTTGCACGAGCAGCACAGGAGATTAAACTCTCTATGTTCCGGCATATCATAGTGGAGCTTCACTGTCTGCCCCCAGACTCAGCGAATGTCCTCTCTATTGCTGGCTTAGTAGATTTACTCGAGGCCCTCGTCCTGACGCCTCCCACAGAGACCACCAGGCAGCCACACGTTCCTGCCCCACTGCCCGCATCTTCGTTTCCCCTCCCCAATGCTCCTCTTCTCGCGTGGATTTCCGCTTCACCGGTTAGTGTTCGTGCAGTCGTTCGTTGCAGAGAGAAAGCCTACAGACGATGGGCCGACTCCTTGTACAGGAATTCTAGTGATTTGGCTCGGGCGAGAATAGCTGAATCCTTCAGAGTAAAAAGGGAACGATGGGGAAACATCATTTTGGACCTTGGGGGATCCTCACAGGAAGCTTGGGGCAGCGTCCCAGATGCTCTTCGACACCTAGTATAGCACATCCCTTCGAACTGGGGGGCACTGTAAAGGGTATGCATATATACATACCTGGACTAAGGAATAATAGCTGGATTATAGTACTTTATTATTTACCTTTTATTTTCTTTATCTTTCTATTCTTTCTATATTTCGAGCACACCTTGATTTTGTAGTTCGAAGCTTTGTGTATACGTATGGGCACTCTCGGTGCCAAAAGACAGACAGACAACTTTTACCCAGCAGACACCACCTCGTAAATGACCCAGACGTCGAATAGCGAGAGGTGTCAAGGGTAATGTTTCAACTACCTTTAAGGGTAGTATTCTCTTGCATACTAACGTACTTTGGACTCGAACCGCGAAGGTCGAGTTCCAATCTAAGGTCTTTGCGCTAGTCGACATTATAGTCGACTCGCGCTATTATTTCTTTACTTTAGATATTCAGCTTCGCGTTGATTATCTATTTTACATCTAGCTACGAGTTGTACCGTGAAGGTCAACTCTTTCATTCTTTCATTCTAGCCGTCAAGAGCAACTGTACAGTTGCTCTTGTGACGCATAGCGTGTCTTCTTACTAGCACAGCTTGTCTAGTAATCTACAGTATTGTACTGTACGGTCAATATCTGCTAATAGTAGTTGAATAGACACTATTCTTCGTATATCGAACGGTCAGAATCTATCGACTCTTCACACTTGCACACCCGTGCGGCGCCCCCACATCCATCTGCCGCGCGCGCGCACCACATTCACACGCCACACGCACACACCACATCCACGCGCCGCGCGCATGCATGCACTACATTCACGCGCCACGTGCGCGCACCATATCCATGCACATCCATGCACATCCACACGCCCCACGCCGCGCGCACTCGCCACATCCACACATCACGTGCACCACATCCACACCACGTGCACGCACACTACATCCACACGCCATGTGCGCACACCTCCATGCACATCCACATGTCGCACGCACGCACATCATGCATCACGCGTATGCACATCCATGTGCCGCGCGCATTCACCATATCCACGTGCCGTGTGCGCGCACCACCTCCACACACCGTGCACATGCATGCCCCACGTGACGTGTTGGTGCGCTCGCACAGCGTACTTGTGTACCTGCGCGACGTGTTGATGCACTCGCGCAGTGTGCTTGTGTGCCTGTGCAGCTACATGCTCATGCACTGCACCCCAGCTCTCGACTGTTTCATCGGCGAGACTGGTGCCATAGTCATTTGCACACTGCCACACCCATATCCACATGCTGCACCCATACTTCTGCACACTTGCACTATGCCCATGCGCTCATGCACTGCATCCTGCTCTTGACTGTTCCATCAGCGAGACTGGTGACGAAGTTGTTTGCATGCTTTTGTGTTAAAACTGCCTCCACTGTCTCCAAGACCTTCTGGAACCTTCTAGAACCTTCTAGAAGCTTCCAGCATGTTCCAGAGTATTCCCTGTTCATTTCCCATGACAGCTGTCAATCAGCTGTCAATCAGCTGTCAGTTTGTACTCCAGCTGTCAATCAGCTGTCAGTTTCCATTCAAGCTGTCAATCAGCTGTCACTTCTGACAGCTGTCAACCAGCTGTCACTTTTGACAGCTGACAAGCCTACTGATGTATAACATATATAAGCTTGTAGTTAGTGACCTGAATAGTAACAACTTTCCTCAGACTTGTGTGTGTCACGTGTCACAGTAAGTCACAGGTCACATTTAACATTTTGCTGGCAATAGGTGATGATCCTGTATGCGCCTTCTCCTATATCCCCTATACTGCCCCCCTGTTGCGATATTGTTGTGCCAGAACAATCTCGAAATATAACAATTGTCCTCCATGTGACATAATTTTTGAGGGAGCATCCTGGGTCAAATGAGAAAGTATCTGTCCTCGGCTTGGTCTGTCGAGGGGTATCCAGTGCAGTGTGTCTATGGTCATCTTCCATTCGCAGAAACTTTGTCAGCGCCCTCCATGCTGGGATTAAGGGTTTATGTCGATGAATTCCCAGTGGTGTCTCCATGGGAAGGCTTTTGTTAAGCTCTGCGAGATGGGATAGCTTTACCATTGGTGAGTCCTTCTCACGTCCTGAGCCTTTTCTATTGTCAAAACCATCGTCTGATTTCTACCCCCCAGTTTCCAACTCTTTACTGCAGTCCCAATCATTCAAGCTATCAGACGACTTATTGGAGGGTCCACTTGGCGGAGTAAATGGGATAGGATGGATAGGTGATGGATGGCAAGATTCGTCAGGACACTACGAATCTCGACCTGAGGATGATGGGGAACTGGAGATGACTTTAACTGTGATCTTTTCTGCAGACACATGTGAGAAAGATGACTGTCCTTTTTTGGCAGTTGATCTGGCATAGATTCTGGGACATTCTTCGTGAAAGGGACCAGAGCTGGAGGATGAAGATGTTCGTTCTGGCTCATCAAATCCACTGAGCAATTCCGCCATCATCTTGTTACATCTCTCCAGGTTGTGCATCAATCTTGACCTGAGAGTAAAGTAGGCAAAACACACATTCAAGAGTTTACCGTATATGGATTCCTTCAATGTTTGAATGTATATGAAATCCGTATCAACCCTTGGCACGATGTGGTCCCCTCCGAGCAATACATGCATAATATGTAGTAGATCATTATGCACACAAAGTAAATTGGAGAGCAGAATGAACAGTTCCATCTTGATACCTGCTATTCCCTTTTCTCGGAAGAAAATCACTTCATTTGACCACTTTGGGATCAACTTTTTTACCTCGTCGAGAGTTCCAGGCCAAGTGAATAAATCCTGTGCCGATATGATGCCATGATACCAACCTAGCCAAACTGCTACTGTTGCAGGCATGGATGGGTATCTAGTCCTGTAATCCTTCATGGCAGCGATGACCATATCTCTCGAAACTCGAGGAGCGTAGTAGGAGCCCCACTTCACATTGACAGGCTCCGAATAAAGTAGTTGGCCATGATGCTCGAGCATAACTTGTCTCGGCGGGAAGACCAGAGTATTCTTCACGAAGATGTGAGCATTTTGCCTTTCCAAGGGACTTGACTGCTCGAAGTTCGAGTTACCTTCCATTTGACCAGATTCGCATGCGAGGAGTTCCAGACAGTATTTTGCAAAGTTGCGAATGTTGACACCTTGCAGCTGTGTAGTTAGAATTTTGTATTTGAATATAAAAGATTTTCTTCATAGGGAAAGTACGGTCCGGCCCGGATCATCACTGTGAAGAGTGGTATAAGTTCTGACCATTCTATATACGAAGAAATGAGTAGAATGGGAAGATGGATGATTCAAGTGGAGGCCTCGACTGCTATAGTTCGAGGCCTGAAGTGTTCAGTAGTTCAGATAATGCTACCTACTGTATGTAGTAGCTGACATGTTACCCTGATCACCGCTTGTAGTAGACCTAGTGTGAGGAGTATGCTTTTACCACAGTTTCATTGTGGTAAAACACTCCTTTTATTTCATTTATATTTTACATATTCTATTCATATTTTACTATCTTTCATATTCTTCGAATATCGCATATTTCATTAGTTCGAAGCATTGTGTATACTTGTGGGTGCACTCAGCACCAATTGGAACTCAGACACACTTTAACCCAAGAACCACCACTCGTAAGACACAAACTAGGTCTACTACGAGCGGTGATCAGGGTAACGTGTCAGCTACTACATAAGTAGCAATATCTGAACTACTAAACACTTCTGGCCTCGAACTGTAATAGTCGAGGCCTCCACTCGAACCATCGCACTCATTGACTCCTTCGTCATCTCGTGCTCTTTCTCTCACTTTCTCTTATATTGCACCGAATAGGTCAATATCCTTCCTTTCTACTCATTTCTTCGTATATAGAACGGTCAGAACTTCCGCCACTCTTCACACCTAGTTTATGTCTTACGAGTGGTGGTGCTTGGGTAAAAGTGTGTCTGAGTTCTAATTGGTGCTGAGTGCACCCACAAGTATACACCGAACTAATGAAATATGCAATATTCGAAGAATATGAAAGATAGAAAAATATGAATAGAATATGTAAAATATAAATAAAATAAAAGGAGTGTTTTACCACAATGAAACTGTGGTAAAAGCATACTCCTCACACTCCCGGACCTCTGACTTGATGTGATGGGAAACTCTTTGTGTCCTGTAGGTCTTTTTACCTGAGGGAATAGACGTGGAGGGTGGCTCAGTGATTGGAGGGTCGAGCATTACAACGTCGCAGGCCTGTTCCGATTGGTATGGAGCTGGTGACAGCTCGTGGGTAGTGGCAGGCATGGAAGAAAGAAAGTTCGGGGGGTGGTCCAAGGAGTCTTGTAGCTGTGGTGGTGCACGTTCCTGTAACTCTGGGGTGGGAACGGGTAAAGGGGGAGGTATGGGAGAGGGTGGAACGGGGTTTTCTGCGGCAATGCCGGTCGAGGTCTTATCTGGTCAATACCCATGCCATATTCTGATGGTTGGTTTAAGTTCCCTTCTCTGATTTGGATCGCTAGAGACAAAGTGTATAGGTCTTGGTAGTAAGAACCCTTCAAACGAGTCCTCCCCCCGGATACTTCGCCCCGTATCATGGATAGGTGGTATCACTATCCTCCGACTCTGAAGAGAGGTCGGTGGGGCTGACCCGAAACCTTTTCTGTGCTGGTCCTTGAGAAGGGTTGGTCCCTGATGGTGGTTCCTTTTCATCTTCTCGGGTCAGCTTGATACTTTGGAGTTTAATCCGTCTGACTAATTCCCAATCGTAAAAGGTAGTACCATCCTTCCCTTTCTGGCTTTTAGCTCCAGTGGCACGTATGCAGGGGGTGTTAAGAACTAAAAATTGACTAAATGTCGGTGGCCGACAGGGACCGATCGGAAGGACTTGGCTTCAGCTTATGTGCTGCACCCTTGCAAATATCCGTAGGGTGTCCTTAGAT
This sequence comes from Hysterangium stoloniferum, assembly GCA_015178975.1. Lineage (NCBI taxonomy): Eukaryota > Fungi > Basidiomycota > Agaricomycetes > Hysterangiales > Hysterangiaceae > Hysterangium > Hysterangium stoloniferum. The sequence goes on from WHVD01000243.1 coordinate 94,352, forward strand.
TTCGGGCGGGTGAAGACTAATCCTAAAGAGTTCCTTTCGGCGAGATACCGATCAGAACCGAAGGACAAGTTGAGCGTCGGGCCAGGGGGTCGGGGCCGGGAGTGGGCGAGCGCACGTGGAGGAGGCGGATGGGGGGATTCTTAGTATGAGACTATTACAGGCATATGAGGGTATTCTGAGTCGATATTCTGATTGCCTAGTAACTACAACTACAGCGGGTTCATATACAAGTAACAGGCATCTAGAAAATACTAATGGGGAGAAGGGCGGAAAACAGTATTAACAATAAGCTTGACTAGGAACGGGAGGTTTATGATTAGTTCAGAGGCCGATGATAACCGAGAGCGGAATTACGATAAAAGGAAATAGTTCAAGGACTACAAATATAGATAGACATATATGAAACATAAGATTGAACGGATCAACATAATAAAAGGGGACGTATCAAAGTTTGACCCAGACAATACGAGTTATTTTGACGTGGGCGTAAATGGAGTTTGATCTTTGCGAAAACATACGTCAGCTTCGGGGCCGATGGTTTCCGAGACAGTGACTTGAAACATTGATAGGTGGCGATAACCTCGGGACCGATAGGGTTGTGACACGGTCGTAACAGGGGGTTCCATTATCACTCTCCTCGGTCTCTACAAAATCCGCCCATTTCTTCCCTGGGGGAGGGAGAATTGGTGGGATGGGGGCCCTCCCACATCCTGCTCTCTCCTTTGGGCTTTTGAAGGTACTCCTTCCATTCCTCCCCTGGCTATCCGATCTTGCACAAACTTCTCCCTCCTCTGTTTTTTAAGGTCCCTGAGCTCTTGTTGGTTTCAGGCGTGACACTCCTCCTTGTCGTGATGTTTCCGGGCTACTTCCTCGGGTGGGGGGATGGAGAGGTTCGAATGGGGGGTCCATCCCAAGGGAGGTTCTTTAGGTCCCAACATCTGGAGGGAGGGGCCTGGCTGCAAGGAGTGAGTGTCTTGACCCTTACGGTGTGAGGTGGCCCTTGAGAATCGTGGACAACCCTTGGGGTAGTCTCTGTTGATCCCCAGACTCGAGTGGAAGGTCCGTCCCAAGGGATGTCCTTTAGGTTCCAATACCTGGAGGGAGGGGCCTGATTACAAGGAGTGGGTGTCTCGACCATTTTGGTGCGAGTGTGAGAGGTATGGCGAAATACACTCAGGAAATATAGTCGGATGAGCTCTTACTATATCTCCTTTATTATTTCTATTTTCTCTCTTCTATTATATCTATAATTAGTTCGACGACCTATGTATGCGGTACATCGACTCTTGTGGGCATACACGCAGACTTATGTATTCTAGCGCCCGTAGTTTAGAACTCAGACACTTTTTACACCACAACCACGACTTACCCAGACACCCGTTAGTGTCCTGTAAGTTGTGATTGGTGTATCGTCTCGACCGTCACAGATGGGCTTTAGCTACTCATTCAAACTGAGTTTCGAACTGTATCAGTCGAAACTCAATCCCTATCTCAACTCGCGTGGACTACATCCACGCTACTCTATTATTCGACTCCCTAACTACTCTACTTGCACTCGAGCAGTTGTCCAGAATCGCACTTAACCAGTCGATTCTGCTTATTCGTTCTAGCTATCTACCTTACTTTAGATAGCTACTTCTCTCTACTGTATTGAACTAAGTAGTCAATACACGTTTGGTCCGTATTAGACTTAGACAGTCAATACATTGTGGTATCGTACTTCAACGGTCGATATTCTTCGTATATAGAACGGTTAGAACTTCTACCACTCTTCACAGTGATGATCCGAGCCAGACCACTCTTTCCTACGAAGAAAAACATTTATTTTAACTATCAAATTCTAAACACGTAAATGACCACTGGCAAGAACCAAACGCCGAGATCCTCTGTGACCCCGAGTAGTTCAAAACCTCGTCAAAGACCTGCAAGTCTGGAACCACCCCGTAACGTCACCATGAGAAAGTCTTCGTTGACGTTTCAAAAACCAGCTCCTCCCGGAAGTCCCATCGAAGCAGTAGCTGGACCGTCAATGGATGCCCCTCCAAGTCCACGAGAAGAACCTCCGTCAACTGAGCAGTTGAACGTCCCCAGAGCTAAGGTTGAAATTACCTGTGCTTCTGAACCCGTTCTCTCGTTCCCGCCTAAACAGGTCATCCTTAAGCAATTCTTTAGGGGTCATATGATTTTACGCCCAGCCCATCGACTTACAATGGGATGCGTACTACGCTGACGAATTTCTACGGATCAGGTTACTCCCTTTGTGGAGGAGTACAATACGGACTACCCCCTTTTACCAGTGACTGTAGCAGTCTGGTTAGGTCGTTATCAGGCTATTTTATCAGCGCAGGATCTATTCTTACGACCTGGAACCCTTGAGGACTTGACTCGCTCGATTCCCGAATGGTCGAGTGAAGTTACCTCCATTATGGAAGGAGGGGAGGACGGTTCTTAAACAAGAGGTGTTCTCCTCATTCCTCGATGCACTCCACACGCACGATGATGCATTACAAATCCTTCACGTCCTACTCGGTGGGGATCATATCGTCCCCAAAGTCAACTACCAGTATATTTACATTCGGATGCTGGAGGAGTCTCTTAACGGGATTACTCGGAATTCTTCGTTTGCGTATTTCACTTTAAGGGGTCGGTTAAGGCAAAATCAGAGAAGACTCAATAAGATGGTTTTGGAGGTGCTTTACCCTTATGGTGATTCCATCCAGGTACCCGATTTGCCCATCTCTACAACAAGTTCGTTTATTTGTACCCTGAATGGATCTCCCGACACTCGTTTCCTTCATTCACTCAATCGTCCCATCATTTTGCAAGACTTCCCATCTGACATGAGGATGCAGGTTGCGGAATGTCTTCAGGAAAAAGGAATGGAAATATGCATCCCCTCTATCAGCCTCAACCTCGTTGACCTTTGAATATGGTCGAAATCGAGAGAGGGATCGCGACGGAACCTAGCCCTACCCCCCATCAGGAAAGTCCCTGCTCTCACGTCACGTTCGAACAAATCCCTGGCAATACAAACATGGGTGATGAACCAACTACGACTAGATATCGATCAGTCACCAACAGGGGTCGACTGTCTTTCTCCACTGCATTCACCGAGGGTATAGCTGGTCAGGTTGCTGGTCGAGGATCGCTGAATCCAGTCGACCCTCGCCATTCCCTCCCGATCTCCTCCAACCCTTTTCTGCCATCAGGAGGACCTCCTAGTAATTCATCTGGGAGTTCTAGTACCTCAAGCTATGGAGGGAATTCGGGATGTGGGGGGTGTCACGGTAGAGTACCTAACTCTCCCTTTCGAACTCCGATGCAGCCTCGAGCCAGCACGCCTATCAATGACTTACCTAAGGATAAAAGGATCGCTCTTAACACCAACGACATCAAGATCAAATGGTCAGACCTTCCCGAATACGATGGGACTCAATCCAAAGCGTTGGACTACATCATGGATATTATGAGCCTCTCGGAGATCTCTGACTCCATGAGTACATTGTTGGGAGTCGCTCTGCCAAGGCGACTCACCGGCGGTGCTAAGATCTGGTGGAGCACCCTAGACCGTGAACATCGCACTGAATTTAGTCGATCTCACGGATCGTTTCTTTGGGGCATCGTAGAAGGACTACTCGGAACTCGTTGGTGCGAATCCTTGGCTCTAGAATGGGAAGCCATGAAATTTCGACAGGCTGGTCACAATCATGAGACACCCGTTCATTACATTCAGCGAAGGGTCAAGCTCTATCGATTCTTGTACGGG
>WHVD01000244.1:0-97568 GCA_015178975.1 Hysterangium stoloniferum
TTTTTCATGGCAGAGTTTTGGCTATGAAGTCGCGATCCTGAGGATTGAACAAAGCGCTTCGTGAGAGCCTGAAGACAAATGCCCGCATGGATTAGTGTGTCATTGTTGCCGACGGTCTGGCAGAGATGATAGACTTTTAAGTGGGATCCTTTGTAACGTTACCATCATCCATAGATCCAATGCACTTTCCTCCGAGGCTAATGTTCACAATATGTTCACCGCTAGTCTAAGGAGGTTACAAGGATTATACAAAGCGAATGTATGCGCTCTTAAATTCCCCCAACTAATAGGTTCCTACAGCTATGGAATCCGCCTCCAGAGCGGGTTAGATAAAGGGGGACGATGCTACGCTACTCTTGGTTTGGTTGGGATATGTAGACGTTATCCGAAATGATTAAAAATCTAGTCAAATTGATAGTTCAGAATGTGAACTATATGTCTCTAACACTGATATCAAGCTCGCATTACACGCTATCGACACGCCCGTGAAAGGTGCGGCAATTACGCATAAAAAAGGAACGAGCGATGAGAAGTAAACCTTCAAGACGGTTAAGGTCAAGTGGGTCGCTCATTGAGCCACGCATTGTTTTACAATGGTGAAGGAGATGCAGAAGAATGGCGATGCTATCGAGGCTGCGCACAGTGGTACATGCGGATTCGGGGTCGGAAGATCCAGCTATCAGCTGCAGAGTAACCGAGATTATTTGTTCGCCAGACGCTGAGAGCGTCCAATGTGGACTTGTTTTTGTCAAAATCAGACTAATAGGAGAATTTCATGAGAGGAGGTAAGACAATACTGGAAGGTAAACATTGTAAACATACCGTAGGAGGGCCCAATGAACGAAGACACCACATTTAGCTGGCTGATGTGATCGGTGCGAAGTGTGCTGTTGAAGAAGAAGAGTTGCACGGCCCGGGTATCACTGAACAGTAAATATGTGTTAAAATCATCATGAAGTGTCAAGGATGCAATATTCAAGTGTATGTCGTCCACTATAACCTCCAATACAGCTCCAGCAATATCCCGAAAGCATGCATCTTGTTGTATGCAATTAATGAAAAGCAGTATACGCCTTTCATTATATCCATACAACCGTCGTTGCTGGCGATTTTGTCTGTTTTGGTCTTCATCAGCAGGATGCGAAGACATGATGGCGGACGCACGGTTGTAACCAGAATTCAAAGTACCCTTTGATCGCAGTGAACTCCTCTACGGTCAGCTGACGCACGTGACAAACACTTTCCACAATATACGCAAGATCGTGAACGAGAGTTGGATATTGACTACCAAAGCATGATAAATATGGGCAAGGTGGACGATAAATGTTGATGCAACCTCATCTAAGTTGGTGTGTAGCGGTGATTCGATTACAGCATTATAAAGGGATGACGTGATTGCAGTTGCCGTATTATTTCCATCTGACCATGGAGTGCCGGGGCAAAGTATCAGGCCCGACCCAAGCATGTCACAAGCTCTGTAGCGTGACTTTTGGGTATGAACCCGCCCAGCAGTCACCTAAGATCGACGCGGCCCGTACTCGAATTTGAGGCGGGTATGAGGGTCTGTGAAGACATAAGTATTTCGAATATATTCAATGATTGCGCTGAGTCAACCCTACCTACACAAATCAATGCTCTCTTGAATTAGACGTCCCAGTCTTGGGAGAGTCAAATACTTTTGTGAGAACCTGTCAACGCCCACCGTGCCGATCCAATCTATGCGCAATTCGCTCGTACACCGTCAACTTTGCCATTAGCGAAGTTTTCTTTGCAATGTAAAGGACTTTCATCCCAACCCTTTCCAAACCAACTCCACCATAATACCCGAGTCCTATTTCAATACTTGTAGATGTGCCAACATCCTGTGAGGCCGCTCCCCAGTCATGACTGCGATATGGGCTCGGCTTGGATGTGGTGTCCGTGGGCCTCCCTGGCATCGTAACAATAAGCGGTGGGTCATGGCAAGTCGTTTCTCCTTGACACTGAAATGCACAGAATGTCATACAGATTACATGATAATAGCATTGTACTTTACTCACCAACTCGTCAAACCCAAACCTCTACATGATTTGCAGACAATGGCATGTGCTGGCCATCATCGGGTGCCAGGTAACATATATCATGGCTGGGTTCATTACAGCTCCATCGTTCTCGGAGCTTCAACCGGAATCTTTCTCTGATCCTCGTCTCAATGATCTGCTCCAGTTCCTCTGATCTCAATACACCTGGGGAAATCAAAGGTGGTAACTCCTCAACATCAAGGAGGGCTTCAGTCGTTGCCGAATCGTGATTCCCCAGACTCGCCTCGTTGAAAGTAGACATTAGTGGGTAGCAGTCGTACTTACATTAGAAGGGGGTGCGGCGCTTTTATGCAGCAGTCAGTCGGAACAGCCTTGTGGCCGTGCCTACACAGGATTTACGGCAGTTCATCCTGCCTTCGTAAACAAGGTGCCCTCACCCCTCCCTCAACCATATAGGCTCCAGTGTACGAAGCTACCTTACTAGTTGGTTACGCCTTCCGCTGAAGGCTCACAGCTTCTAATAATAGTTTGGTCGATTGTCACCCCCGTAGAATAGTATTTCTAGTGTTCTTGAGCGTCAGAGTTGAAAGTAAAACAGCTTTTCTGTTATTCGAGAAGTGGCATTGCCATGTATAATGTAATTACCGTCCAGAGTGATGCTTCCCGCCTGCTGCTGCCTTCAAGTTGGCGCTGTCAACCTCAGTCTTTATCGCGAGATTGCGCGCTATCGTGCTTGCTCAGACTCATCTCGTTGGGAGGAGATATTGGTGGACAGTAGTCGTACTGATCCCAGAAGGGGATGCAGCCATTTTATGGCACAGTTAGCCCGAGATTAATTTCAAGCTATAGTCTTGTGGCCGTGCTTGTACGAGGATACACTGCCGCGGTGAACCCTTGTTGGAGCACCGCAAAATGCTTCCCAAGGAGATAAACTTTGAAAATGAATTTTGTTTTGTACCAAACCTTACTTATAGACATGTTAGGTCATACGAAGATGGGATTAAAGGTAACCTTTAGGTTGAATTTAACAGCATTTTCTTTACTGCATAAAATGAGTCATTTTAAGAGAACATTAAAAGGAAACAATAGTTGAAAATTAGATAGATATTTGTAAGACTAAAGCTATGGCATTTTATATCTAATTTAAGGAGTACTTAACTCCCATTCTTAAAGATGTCCTTTAGTGTTATGTTAATAAATTTAGTAATAAGATTTTAGGGTACATCAAAATGAGCTATTTAGTCGATGGATTTGAGATGTTTCTCAGATTTAGAATCTTGCACACTACAAAATTCATCGTGCTCTATGTGTCACTCTGGAGATAATCTGTGTGGGAAGACGCAAAACAAAAGTTGCATGATTTGATTGTTACATGTCGAGATGTTGAGCAGCGAGCGGTGAGCACAAATATGAGGAAAGGAATCACTGGCAGGTACTACATGTGAAGCAATTTGTAGTGGTACATGTAGTAGTATTATACTAAACTTTGGGATTCATGGTCTTGTTAGCCAAAACCGTTGTGTTTGTGTCGACGATGAGTCGCAGAATATTGACTATTAGATCTCAGATAAGTGTCCCCAAGTTCAATTATTGCAATGTGCAACCACTGTAGTAAGAAAATGCACTTGAATGAGGTGTTCTAGACGCTGTTATCCAGTCGAAAACACTTTCCTTAAGTGCACAAACACTGAAGGGTCAGCTCGCAGGATACGCAGAATCTGCAACTTCTCCTCAATGGAATATAAATTTATAAAATCAAGCTAAATGGCGATATATCCATCGCACATTTTGTCGGTGCCGAAGCATGTTTGGCTCCGGCGGCAGGTCAACCTTCGCTCTGTGCTAGGAACAGCTAGCTACAAGTAAACCAGAATGTCAATCCCCTACCCACATGTTCGGAACTGAACATCCAACCCCAGTGTAAATCGAAAATTATTGAGCCGTGGATTTTTTCAGATAAATTTATAATCCTCGTTTTCAATCGAAAAAATCAATCTAGCAGCTTGCTTTTCGAGGGTTGCCGAAGGATTCTTTATATTCGTAGAGCAGCCTTCCAGTGTGAAGAAGCTGCTCTGGACTGAAACTATCGTTTATTGGCGAGCGCTCATTGAAACACACTCTGGTTCTCCCTGGGACGCCCGGAAATATTAATGCTTTCCTTTCATCGGCAGATGTACCCCGGGATCTGGATTTCAAGGTCAAGGGCTGTTCGCCTAACCGTGACCATTCAGAGGAAAATTTCATAACACAAGCCCACGACCATGCCCTAGAACCAAGGACTGACCAGCAAATTGTGTGAATATAAGAAACCTGTCTAGATCCGCACTGTCCTTTGTCCCTGGTACATGTCATATTATTATATTTACGATGATCCGTGATCTAGAAGAGGTGTCGACATTGGCATTTTCATGCTGGACAAAGCCTTCCCACGCCAGGATCCACTGTACATCTTTGCCTGCTTCTTTAGATCCACTCGGGTACCCATGTCGCTGGTGGTGCGAGGAACCTTAAGGTGTAAATGCATGACTTTATTTTATTGTAAGACCCCACTAGGTGCCCTCAGAAAGATGATGTCTAGGATGAGTATGTACGGGTAGTGCAAGTATGAGTCTGCAATGTGCCTGCATTAAAATACAAATGCCAAGTGATTGTAAGTAATACCATAATTAACCCATTTAGACCCAGTGTGCTCTCGAGTTCATTCCCACTGGATCGGGATTTAGTCCCAAGCCCGCCCGAATTCTTTAAGAATGAACTTCTGCACAAATCTCTTTATGGTCTCCTTACTGACGCCGCCTTCACCCCACGCCTTCGCCAGCTTCTCCCCATTCTCTTTGCGATATCCGTATAAGGGTTAGGAGAAGCAGAAGGTCTACATCGGGCTCAAAAAAGAAACCTACAAAAGGAATTTCCAGGTTCAACAGTGTCGATATCATCGCCCACACGTGCTCAGATTCAGGAAACACTGCCAAATGCGATCTATGGTGTTCAGAACACCGTAAGGATTTGAAATGAAGCAAGCAAGTAATCACAGATATAAACCAAAGAATGCTTCCCGTATTTCTCGAAGGCCATCTCTATATTCGCATCAGAGCTACTCGTGGATGGCATTGTAGTTAAGCGTGGCGTAGGGGTGGTACCCAGCTCAGCCGTGACTCCCGCCGGGACAAGCGCAGGTGCGAACTTCAGCAGTTCATGTCCTGCCCCAATCACTGACCCTGTCCCTTTCAAGTGTCTATTGCCCGCGGGGCGTGATGCGTTGGCATTGTCGCCAAATTCAATGTCACCTATCTCACTCCGACACGAAAGAAGTCTCGGCCGTCTTGGACGAACCATTCGTGAACAGCGCGTCCGTTAATGGGTTCGTATGCATCGCAGCTAAGTGAGAGTGCACCTGATGCGAGTTGTAGGGAGCGTTAGCCCGAAGTTTCGTATGAACACAGAGATATTGAGCGCAATCCTTAGGGAGCGGCTACTTTTGTGGATTACCCATGGAATTCGGGATGGCGAGCGGGGATCTTGAGGGTGCCAATCGTAGTGTAGCGATCCGGCAAACCGGGAACTTTGATGATTGAGCCGCCGCAGGATCTGTAGACGTAGAGGTAAAGCAGTATAAGATACAATAAATATTCAGGTTCTGTTTTATTTCTTTTTCTCAAAAGGTGGTACCTCAGCCGCAGCGCCATCTAGATGGGAGATACAGTGAGAAGTAAATAAGATAAATTCTCAAGAGTGAAATTAACCATATATTGGCGATGACAAGTGAGAAAGGTTTCTCAGGTAGACTGGAGCACAAAGAGGACGGACACGCCGCCGATATTCAAAGAGATAGCATGGTACAGGCATCAAGACGAGATGTGCACGTGGAATCATTGGACGACGTCGCAGCTATCCTATACGAGCAGGAGCGATGATCGACGTTATGCTTAGCGCTTTTGGAAGACGTCACCCTAATTGCCAACGTCCCGTTCGCACGGATGTCAGCCTCGGATCGCCAGACGATCATGCCGTCTAGCTTGCTTGCTTCAACCGGTCTTAGTCAGGCCATGGATAACTATGCGACTCTCTCTTAACCCATTCCCCTGGCAACTCAGACTCCCTTGAAACCCATGGGATTTTCGTATTTGCAGCTATTCGTGCTCCTTTGTACACCATACTCCCCCATAACCCCGGGGTGTCCACGGAACGGTATAGATTATCAGGGAGTCAACTGTAATCCACACGTTCAATGATTGATCTCCAATAGGTTGGTTTCAAGTCGCACGTCGCTTTCTAAGCCCATGCTGAACCAAGCACACGTCCCTGCCCTCACTCATCCTCTCATCCCAGGTGATTATGAAGACCACTTGTCCTTTAGCAAATACATACGGTTGCCGCAGGCTCAGAATCAGATCCAAACATCAAGTCCGAATCAGGCTCCAGCTGGAATTCCCCGTCTAGGTACTAGCAACGGTATTGACATGAAAATTTCCATAGCCTTCAATACTAGCAACAACATGCCCGTCAATACCATATCTCACCGCCTTTTGACATGCCTTCCCTCACTGGACCCTGTGAATTTAGATACTATGCGTCATCGACGAACGCAAGTGTTAGTGTTAACCCTCCGGAAATTGTGAGAGGGTTTATGTTTGGCGCAAAGGGGTGGAGGTGAGGGGACATTGGGATCCGGAGGCGGGACTTAATGTTTGCAGCAGCAAAGGGCCAAGGTCTAATGGGATATCGCTCACGGGATCGGAGCCAGTCTTGAGGTCGGGTGCATCCATGTCAACTGCGTATCCACATAGCGTTTCAAGTGCCATTGGGGGCAGGCGCGAAGCAGGCGGCACGGGTCCGACCACAGCAGTCGCAGCTGTCCACACAATCGCAATCCAACCCCTGTATAGCCAGCTCCACAATCGAAGTTCCAGCGCCGCACCGCAACACTAACTACACGTCCAATCTTGATCCCAATCTCAACCCCACTTCAAGCGATAACAACGACAACATATCAGTCTCACGACGCCTTGGTAAAACTCCCTTCCAACCCCTCGCAGCCGCAGTTGCAATCGCATACTCAATCACAACCTCAATCACAATTGCGACCCCGGCTGGTCCTTTTACTCCCGACGCCTGCACGGATTGCGGCTGAAGGGCACAAACTGCTGATGGGCAACAGGCTCAGGCGCCGCAGCAGAGTCAAGCGGGGAAACGATCAAAATTAACAACCACATCGTCATCAATTTCCAGGTGCTAGTGTAAGGAGTATTGTGCCTGCGCCTGCATTATGGCAGGGTAGAGTGGAAGTGGGGACAGTGGGTTGGATGTACATTCAGATGCAGAGATTGTGAAGCTCACTATGGAATATGTTGTTTGTGTTTGTGTTTGCAGGGGCAGTGGATGAGCGTGTAGTGAAAGAAAAGGGAGTGACGAGGAGGTGCCTTGGGATGAAGAGTTAGAGAGGACGTAAAGCAAGGTTGTAGGTGAGAAGGAAGGACTGCGAGGAACCAACACAAAAACACCAAGCTGGAGATCGACACAATCATCTCGTTTGTGCTATAAAACCTATTCCCTCCACCGCTCATTCTACCACCTACACACGCTCCCCTCTCGTTCTGCGCCAATGGGGATGCTTGCGCGGCTTAGTCTCAAAGAGGCATGTGTTGTTTCGAAACCCGGTTCTTCAACGTCAACGTCATCATCAACAATAAAAAGTAAAGAATGTTCCGAGGCCAAGCTGAAACGCGCCGCTACCTATGACGAAGACGACTTTGAACAGAATTCGAATCCGCAACCAACGAAGGATTTGGTATTGCTTCGACCTGCACCGAAGGGTCTTGGGAACGCGCGGTGCCCCGTCCGCTATTCTCTCGAGTGGGTCAGTGGATTGAGAGACTGCAAAGGAGTTGTTTGATATGTGAGTGCCTCGTGTTCCTAAGTTTTTCGATATTCGGTGTTGACTTTTCCTTTTCCAATGGTGGTAGATATGTTGCGCAAGCAGTGTTTATCCTTCTTCCTTTCAAAAGACGAATGTTTATAGTGCTTTCTGCTATTTGTCAGCCCTTCGTATCCATCCTAAATCACGTTCTCCACACTGTCCAAAGCGGTCTACGCATGGGATCTGTTCCTTTTCACCGCCGGTAAGTCCTTTCCCACTTCTTTCCCTTCCAGCCTTCTTTATAATACAACTCGTATAAACATGTTAACCCCATAGACAGTTCTAGGAATCTCATCTCGCTACCTCCCCTCCTGCCCAAGACTCCACAACATCGCCATGAACTTCCCTGAATACGCCGCAGCAACAGTCTTCATCGATGGCGTGAAGAGCATTGAGATGGAGGGAGGATAGGAGTTGGTTCTATAGGGCGTTAGTCGGGCTTCTTTCTTTCTTTCCCTTTTTCGGACGGATACACCGGAGTCGCGCTAGATCTTGAGAACGATACCCTGCAATACCTTCGCCGCATGCGCAAACACCACACGTGGCGCCCTGCTCGTAATCGTCGCCTGGACAACTGCACCATTTGTGAATATGCAGCGACGTCGCGTCAAACAAACTCTTCAGCGCTGCAAGGGTGCGCACGAGATTGATGCACCTGCGGCTGCCGGATACGGACGGCGTGCAGGAAGCTGTTTAGAGGTTTGTGAGACAACTGTGAACTCAGCTCGTCGCGATGGCGTTCTTGATTTTGGTTCTGCAGGATAGTGACAATAACCTGTACAGAAGGCTCAGACTCAGGTTGCCCAACCGTACTCGTAGAGGCGCTGGGTCCACCCACTGATTGCGGCCCCGCTGCGAGTTTCTCCACTGGCATGGGAAATAGCTTTGAGTCCCGCTTGCCAAGATTGCATAGCCGGAACCACTTTATGATAGTCTTGGCCGACAGGCAGGAACGCCGTTTGTGGTGGGCGCGACGAAAGGTGAAGATGCAGTAGGTAGTGCAGTGGGTTGATTTCCACTTCTTGTACGGATCCCTCTCCTCAAATGAAAGAGTGATTTTGCAGTAAAATGATATTGGACTGACGTTGGCGTTGTAGCATACAATGACAAACGCAAAGGCACAGCATGAGAGCAGACATACCCAGAATGATTTGTCCGCTTCAACCCACCATAACAAATGATAAAAGGGTTAAATAATGTCTGTGGTCAAATATCCAATCGATCTTAGATTATATAAGATGAGCTAAATTTTGGGTGCCTTGATACGAATCCTGGTGTTATTAGAAACCAAGGGGGCGGCGGCAAATCCTCACAGTCGCAGTCATCGCAGTTCCAACAATGATAATACCAATCACATAAATTCACCAACCCAATCTCTCTTTCTATCAACCACAATCCCATTCCAAGCTAGACTTTTTTAGACGGGGATATTACACCTCTTTTTCAATGTGCGCGTAGGCTGCGGGGTTTGCAGCTGCACGCTAGATGTGTAGATGCATATACGAAGGAGCAGGACACTCCTCGACATCCTTTTCCATCCCGAGTTACATTGGGTATTGGACCTCTTCCTCTTCCATGTTTATCTATGCTCGCGGAGAATAGGATGGCAGTGGTATCGCCATCTCCTTTTTCCCTCCCTTTCCCGTCTGCGCATAATCGGTGGTTCGCATCCGTACGTGACGCAATTGTGCGAGTGCAGAGTCTTCGACCACGCCATTCCACCCTGAGCACTTGGGTGCATCGGGGTACGCGGATGCACATGAGGTGTATGTGCGAGTTTTGGATCGTTCCACCTCACCCCATTCTATCACTCCAGCGCACGATCTTGGGGCGAGGTCCCTTCCTCCGGCTAATTCCGTCCTGCCTCGACACTCAAATAGTGGTGGATCCGTCTGTTTAAACTCTCTTTAACACATTTTTACTGTTTCTATTTACTCTCTCTTCTCTTCTTTTAATCCCTTATTCTATTCCCCCCGCTTTCCTTTCGGAATCCACTCAGAATCGTACTAGCCTTCTTCTCTGAATGAATGTGTATTCCTCCTGCCCTCCTACCCACAAACCCAACTACCACCCAGCTTTCGACGCTGTGAAACCACGACGCTATGCTGTGTTGTTAAAGGCCGAAAGCCGCAGACACCAAGTGTGAGGGAGGCGTTATTCGCTATGATAAATCTCTATTCCACCGTCCTGTCAGCCACGCTCCTCTCACAACCAACAACAACAACTTACTGACCTATTCGTACAGTCCCGCTAAAAAAAACGCCATATTAATGACTCCTGGCATCCTACGAACTGTCGCCGTACGCGACAACTATCACGCTCGCGGGTGGAAATATCCTTGAAGCGTTTGAGGGCGGAGGTGTCGGTAGCCGTTTTAGGAAAAAAACCAAATTTGGTAGATGGTCACGGAAGAATTCAACGGAAGCTAAATGATTCTCCGGGCACTCTTTCATGATAAATTATACGCAAAAATGTCTCTCCGTCTGGGGGGGATGAAGTATACTCTATTTTGCTCTCCCCTGGCATGAGCCAGTTGAGGATTGCCGGGGTTAGGACGGTGGCATGGCTGTTGTGCACTCTCCTCATACGCCCCCACAGATAAAGAAAAAGAAAACGCAGTACACTGGCATCTATAAATATATTGGGAGAAGATTAAGACCGTCGTGGCTGTGGGAAGAGATGTGATTTAGTAATGAGTGTTTAAATTTTATTTATACAAGTCTGATTGAGAGGAGTAGTAGCCCGCTGAATTACTAACTAAAACAGTGCTCCAGGGTACTTTAAGAATCCACCTGACACCGTCCCTCGCATCGATTGAAAGCGGTCGTTTTTTCATGGCAGAGTTTTGGCTATGAAGTCGCGATCCTGAGGATTGAACAAAGCGCTTCGTGAGAGCCTGAAGACAAATGCCCGCATGGATTAGTGTGTCATTGTTGCCGACGGTCTGGCAGAGATGATAGACTTTTAAGTGGGATCCTTTGTAAAGTTACCATCATCCATAGATCCAATGCACTTTCCTCCGAGGCTAATGTTCACAATATGTTCACCGCTAGTCTAAGGAGGTTACAAGGCTTATACAAAGCGAATGTATGCGCTCTTAAATTCCCCCAACTAAATAGGTTCCTACAGCTATGGAATCCGCCTCCAGAGCGGGTTAGATAAAGGGGGACGATGCTACGCTACTCTTGGTTTGGTTGGGATATGTAGACGTTATCCGAAATGATTAAAAATCTAGTCAAATTGATAGTTCACAATGTGAACTATATGTCTCTAACACTGATATCAAGCTCGCATTACACGCTATCGACACGCCCGTGAAAGGTGCGGCAATTACGCATAAAAAGGAACGAGCGATGAGAAGTAAACATTCAAGACGCTCAAGGTGAGGTGGGTTGCTGATTGAATCACTCATTGTTTTACAATGGTGAAGGAGACGCAGAAGAATGGCGATGCTATCGAGGCTGCGCACAGTGGTACACGCGGATTCGGGGTCGGAAGATCCAGCTATCAGCTGCAGAGTAACCGAGATTATTCGTTCGCCAGACGCCGAGAGCGGCCAATCTGGACTTGTTTGCGTCAAAATCAGACTGGTAGGAAAATTTCATGAGAGGAGGTAAGACAGTACTGGAAGGTAAACATTGTAAACATACCGTAGGATGGGCCCAATGAGTGAAAACACCACATTTAGCTGGCTGATGTGATCGGTGCGAAGTGTGCTGTTGAAGAAGAAGAGTTGCACGGCCCGGGTATCATTGAACAGTCGATATGTGTTAAAATCATTATGAAGTGTCAAGGATGTAATATTCAAGTTTATGTCGTCCACTATAACCTTCAATGCAGCTCCAGCAATAGCTAGAAACCATGCATCTTGTTGGATGCAATTAATGAGAAGCAGTATAAGATCTTCATTATAATGTCCATACAAACGTCGTTGCTGACGATTTTGTCTGTTTTGGTCTTCGTCAGCAGGATGAAAAGATGTGATGGCGGACGCACGGTTGTAACCAGAATTCAAAGTACCCTTTGATCGCAGTGAGCTCCTCTACGGACAGCTGACGCACGTGGCAAATTTTTTCCACAATATACGCAAGGCCAATAACGGGTTTTGGATATTGACTACCAAAGCATGATAAATATCGGGCCAGTTGGACGATAAATGTTGATGCAACCTCATCTAAGTTGGTGTGTAGCGGTGATTTGATTACAGCATTATAAAGGGATGACGTGATTGCAGTTGACGTGTTATTTCCATCTGAACATCGAGTGCCGGGGCAAAGTATCAAGGCGTAACCCAAGCATGTCACAAGCTGTGTAGCGTGACTTTTGCTCCGGTGTAAACCCGACCAGCAGTCACCTAAGATCCACGCGGCCCGTTCTCGAATTTGAGGGGGGTATGAGGGTCTGTGAAGACATAAGTATTTCGAATATATTCAATGATTGGCGCTGTGTCATCCCTACCTACACAAATCAATGCTCTCTTGAATCACACGTCCCAGTCTTGGGAGAGTCAAATACTTTTGTGAGAACCTGTCAAGCCCGTCGTGCGAAAGCACTCTATGCGCAATTTGCTCGTACACCGTCAACTTTGCCATTAGCAAAGTTTTCTTTGCAATGTAAAGGAATTTCATCCCAACCCTTTCCAAACCAACTCCACCATAATACCCGAGTCCTATTTCAATACTTGTAGATGTGCCAACATCCTGTAAGACCGCTCCCCAGTCATGACTGCGATATGGGCTCGGCTTGGATGTGGTGTCCGTGGGCCTCCCTGGCATCGTAACAATAAGCGGTGGGTCATGGTAACTCGTCTCTCCTTGACACTGAAATGCACAGAATGTCATACAGATTACATTATAAGAGCATTGTACCTTACTCACCCACTCGTCAACCCAAACCTCTACATGATTTTCAGACAATGGTATGTGCTGGCCATCATCGGGTGCCAGGTAACATATATCATGGCTGGGTTCATTACAGCTCCATCGTTCTCGGAGCTTCAACCGGAATCTTTCTCTCATCCTCGTCTCAATGATCTGCTCCAGTTCCTCTGAGCTCAATACACCTGGGGAAATCAAAGGTGGTAACTCCTCAACATCTTCGAGGAGGGCTTCAGTCGTTGCCGAATCGTGATTCCCCAGACTCGCCTCGTTGAAAGTAGACATTAGTGGGTAGCAGTCGTACTTACATTAGAAGGGGGTGCGGCGCTTTTATGCAGCAGTCAGTCGGAACAGCCTTGTGGCCGTGCCTACACAGGATTTACGGCAGTTCATCCCTGCCTTCCTAAACAAGGTGCCCTCACCCCTCCCTCAACCATATAGGCTCCAGTGTACGAAGCTACCTTACTAGCTAGTAGGTAGCAGTTGTACTTACATTAGAAGGGGGTGTGGCGCTTTTATGCAGCAGTCAGTCAGAACAGCCTTGTGGCCGTGCCTACACAGGATTCACGGCAGTTCATCCCTGCCTTCGTACACAAGTTACCCCCTCCCTCAACCATATAGGCTCCAGTGTACGAAGCTACCTTATTAGTTGGTTACGCCTTCCGCTGAAGGCTCCCAGCCTCTAATAATAGTTTGGTCGATTGTCACCCCCATAGAATAGTATTTCAGGTGTTCTTGAGCATCAGAGTTGAAAGTAAAACCGCTTTTCTGTTATTCGAGAAGTGGCATTGCCATGTATAATTTAATTACAGTCCAGAGCGATGCTTCCCGCCTGCTGCCTTCAAGTTGGCGCTGTCAACCTCAGTCTTTATCAGGGGAGATTGCGCGCTATCGTGCTTGCTCAGAGTCATCTCGTTGGGAGTAGATATTGGTGGACAGCAGTCGTACTGATACCAGGAGGGGATGCAGCCTTTTTATGGCGCAGTCATCCCGAGGTTAATTTCAAGCTATAGTCTTGTGGCCGTGCTTGTACAAGGATACACTGCCGCGGTGAACCCTTTTTGGAGCACTGCAAATCCTTCCCAAGGAAATAAACTTTGATAATGAATTTTGTTTTGTACCAAACCTTACTTAAAATAGATACTTTAGGTCATACAAAGATGGGATCAAAGGTAACCTTTAGGTTGAATTTAACAGCATTGTTTTTGCTGCATAAAATGAGTCATTTTAAGACAACATTAAAAGGAAACAATAGTTGAAAATTAGATAGACATTTGCAAGACTAAAACTATGTTATTTTATATCCAATTTAAAGAGTACTTAACTCCCATTCTTAAAGGTGTCCTTTTGTGTTGTGTTAATAAATTTAGTAATCCGATTTTAGGGTACGTCAAAATGAGCTATTTAGTCAATGGATTTGAAATGTTTCTCAAATTTAGAATTTTGTACACTACAAAACTCATCGTGCTCTACGCATCATTCTGGAGGTAATCTTTGTGCGAAATCGCAAAACAAAAGTTGCATGATTTGATTGTTACATGTTGAAATGTTGAGCGGCCATTAGTGGTGAGCACAAATATGAGGAAAGGAATTACTGGCAAGTAACTACATCTGAAGCAATAGCAGTGATACACATAGTAGTATTATACTAAACTTTGGGATTCATGGTCTTGTTAGCCAAAACTGGTGTGTTTGTGTCGACGATGAGTCTCAGAATATTTACTATTAGATCTCAGATAGGTGTTCCCAAGTATAATTATTGCAATGTGCAACCACTATAGTAAGATGCACTTGAATGAAATGTTCTAGACGCTGTTATCCAGTGTTGAAAACACTTTCCTTAAGTGTACAAACACTGAAGGAGAAGCTCGCAGGACACGCAGAATACTGCCACTTCCCTAATACAATGTAATATAAATTTATAAAATCAGCTAAATGGTGATATATCGCACATTTTGTCGGCGCCGAAGCATGGTTGGCTTCGGGGGCAGGTCAACCTTCGGTCTGTGCCAGGAACAGCTGCAAGTCAACCAGAATCTTAATCCCACCGACATGTTGCAATCGAAAATTATTAAGCCGTGGATTTTTTCAGATAAATCTATAATCCTCGTGTTCAATCGACAAATGAATCTAGCCTTGCTTTTCCAGGTTGCGGAAGGATTCTTTACATTCGTAGAGCAGCCTTCCAGTGTGAAGAAGCTGGTCTGGACTGAACTATCGTTTATTGGCGAGCGCTCCTTGAAACACACACTGGTTCCCTGGGACCCCCGGAAATAGTAGTGCTTTCCTTGAATCGGCAAATGTAGCCCGGGATCGGGATTTCAAGGTCAAGGGCTGTTCGGCTAACGGGGTAATTCTATCTGTGACCATTGACAGGAAAATACAAGCTCCCACGACCATGCCCTATAACCAAGGACTGAACAGCCAATTATGTGAATATAAGATACGGGTCTAAATCCTCACTGTTTCTTGTCGCTGGTACACGCATGATATTATATTTACGATAATCCGTGATCTAGAAGAGGTGTCGACATGGGCACTCTCATGCTGGACAAAGTCTTCCCACGCTAGGATCCGTTGTACACCTTTGCTTGCTTTTTTATATCTGCCCGGGTACCCATGTTGCTCGCGATGCGAGGAACCTTGAGGTGTAAATGCATGACTTCATTTTATTTCATTTCCACTGGATCGGGATTTAGTCCCAAGTCTTCCCAAATCAATGTGTACACATTACCAACCACCTCATTCGCAAGTCTCTCATTAAGAATGAACTTCTGCACAAATCTCTTGATGGTCTCCTTATTGACGCCGCCTTCACCCCACACCTTCGCCAGCTTCTCCCCCATTCTCGTTGCGATATTCATATAA
Source organism: Hysterangium stoloniferum (assembly GCA_015178975.1). NCBI lineage: Eukaryota > Fungi > Basidiomycota > Agaricomycetes > Hysterangiales > Hysterangiaceae > Hysterangium > Hysterangium stoloniferum. The sequence continues at coordinate 15,684 of WHVD01000244.1, forward strand.
GGTTAGGAGAAGCAGAAAGTTTGCATCGGGCTTAAAAAAAAAGAAACCTACAAAAGGAATTTCCAGGTCCAACAGTGTCGATATCATCGCCCACACGTGCTCAGATTCAGAAAACACTGCCATATTTCGTGTGGGAGTGAGATAGGGGACATTGAATTTGGCGACAATGCCAACGCATCACGCCCCGCGGGCAATGGACACTTGAAAGGGACAGGGTCAGTGAGTGGGGCAGGACATGAACTGCTGAAGGTCGCACCTGCGCTTGTCCCGGCGGGAGTCACGGCTGAGCTGGGTACCACCCCTACGCCACGCTTAATTACAATGCCATCCACGAGTAGCTCTGATGCGAATATAGAGATAGCCTTCGAGAAATACGGGAAGCATTCTTTGGTTTATATCTGTGATTACTTGCTTGCTTCATTTCAAATCTTTACGGTGTTCTGAATACCATAGATCGCATTAGTCTCCGCCGTCTTGGACGAGCCATTCGTGAACAGCGCGCCCGTTAATGGGTTCGTATGCTTCGCAGCTAAGTGAGAGTGCACCTGATGCGAGGTGTAGGGAGTGTTAGCCCGAAGTTTCGTATGAACACACAGAGATATTGAGCGCAATCCTTAGGGAGCGGCTACTTTTGTGGATTACCCATGGAATTCGGGATGGCGAGCGGGGATCTTGTGGGTGCCAATCGTAGTGTAGCGATCCGGCAAACTGGGAACTTTGATGATTGAGCCGCCGCAGGATCTGTAGACGTAGAGGTAAAGCAATATAAGCCGTCAGATACAATAAATATTCAGGTTCTGTTTTATTTCTTTCTTTCAAAAGGTGGACAGGGTACCTCAGCCGCAGCGCCCTCTAGATGGGAGATACAGTGGGAAGTAAATAAGATAAATTCTCAAGAGCTCTGGCAACCCAGACTCCTTTGAAACCCATAGGATTTCCGTGTTTGCAGCTATTCGTGCTCCCTTGTGCTTCATACTCTCCCATAACCCATACCCCGGCGTTTCCAGAGAATGGTATGGATTATCAGGGAGTCAACTGTAATCCACACGTGCAATATTGGCCTTCGATAGGTTGGTTTTAAGTCGCATAGCCTTTCTAAGCCCATGCTGAACTTCAGCAATACCAAGCACACGCTCCTGCCTTCACTCATCCCTTCATCCCAGATGATGATGAAGACCGCTTTTCCTAATACATACGGTCAGGCTCAGAATCAGATCCAAACATCAAGTCCGAATCAGGCTCTAGCTGCAATTCCCCGTCTAGGTGCCTGCAGCGGTATTGACATGAAAATCTCCATAGCCTTCAATACTAGCAACAATATGCCCTTCAATACCCTATCTCACCGCGTGTTGACATGCCGTCCCTCACTAAACCCTGTGAATTTAGAGACTATGCGTCATCGACGAGCGCAAGTGTTAGTCTTAACCCTCCGGAAGTCGTGAGAGGGTTTATGTTTGGCGCGAAGGGGTGGAGGAGTGAGGGGACATTGGGATCCGGAGGGGAAGACTTTATGTGTGCAGCAGCAGCAGGGGCCAGAGGGCCAAGGTCTAATGGGATATCGCTCACGGGATCGGCGCCAGTCTTGAGGTCGGGTGCATCAATGTCAACTGCGTATCCGCATAGCGTTTCAAGTATCGTTGGGGCAGGGGCGAGGCAGGCGGCACGGGTCCGACCACAGCAGTCGCAGCTATCTCCACAATCGCAATCCAATCCCAGTATAGCCAGCTCAACAATCGAAGTTCTAGCGCCGCACCGCAACACCAACTACACGTCCAATCTTGATCCCAATCTCAACCCCACTTCAAGCGATAACAACGACAACATATTAGTCTCACGACACCTTGGGAAAACACCCTTCCAAACCCTCGCAGCCGCAGTCGCAATCGCATACTTAATCACAATCCCAACCGCAATTGCGACCCGGACTGATCCTTTTGCTCTCTACACCTGCACGGATTGCGGCTGAAAGGCATAAACTGCTGCTGGGCAACAGGCTCAGGCGCAGCGGCAGAGTCAAGCGGCGAAACGATCAAAATTAACAACCACATCGTCATCAATCTCCAGGTGCTAGTGTAATGAGTATTGTGCCTGCGCCTGCATTAAGGCGGGGTAGGAGTGGAAGTGGGGACAGGTGGGTTGGATGTACATTCAGATGCAGAGATTGTGAAGCTCACTATGGACTATGTTGTTTGTGTTTGTGTTTCAGGGGGAGTGGATGAGCGTGTAGTGAAAGGGACGGAAGTGACGAGGAGGTGCCTTAGGATGAAGAGTTAGAGAGGAAGTGAAGGAAGGTTGTAGGTGAGAAGGAAGGACAGTGCAAGGAACCAACACAAAACCACCAAGCTGGAGATCGACAAAATCATCTCGTTTGTGCTATAAAACCTATTCCCTCCACCGCTCATTCCATCACCTACACACGCTCCCCTCTGAGCCGATGGGTATGCTTGCGTGGCTCAGTCTCAAAGAGGCGTGTGTTGTTTCGAAACCCGGTTCTTCAACATCAACGTCATCATCAACAACAAAAAGTGAAGAATGTTCCGAGGCCAAGCTCAAACGCGCCGCTACCTATGACGAAGACGACTTTTGAACAGAATTCGAATCCGCAACCAACGAAGGATTTGGTATTGCTTCGACAGGTTATCTCGCCCCAGGGCCTGCCTCCAACCTCGCACCGAAGGGTCTTGGGAACGCGCGGTGCCCCGTCCGCTATTCTCTCGAGTGGGTTAGTGGATTGAGAGACTGCAAAGGAGTTGTTTGATATGTGAGTGCCTCGTTATCCTAGGTTTTTCGAGATTTGGTGTTGACTTTTCCTTTTCCAATGGCGGTAGATATATTAGCGTAAGCAGTGTTTATCCTTCTTCCTTTCAAAAGACGAATGTTTATAGTGATTTCTGCTACTTTTCAGCCCTTCGTATCCATCCTAAACCACGTTCTCCACACTGTCCAAAGCGGTCTACGAACGGGACCTGTTCCTCTTCACCGCCGGTTAAGTCCTTTCCCACTTTTTTCCCTTCCAGCCTTCTTTATAATACAACTCGTATAAACATGCTAACCCCATAGACAGTTTTAGCAATCTCATCTCGCTACCTCCCCTCTTGCCCAAGACTCCACAACATCGCCATGAACTTCCCTGAATACGCAGCAGCAACAGCCTTCATCGATGGCGTGAAGAGCGTTGAGATGGGGGGAGGATAGGAGTTTGTTTTATGGGGCGGTTAGTCGGGCTTCTTTCTTTCTTGTTCCCCTTTTTCGGACGGATACACCGGAGTCGCGCTAGATCTTGAGAACGATACCCTGCAATACCTTCGCCACATGCGCAAACACCACACGTGGCGCCCTGCTCATAATCGTCGCCTGGACAACTGCACCATTGTGAATATGCAGCGACGTCGCGTCAAGCAAACTCTTCAGCGCTGCAAGGGTGTGCACGAGATTGATGAACCTGCGGCTGCCGGATACGGACGGCGTGCAGGAACCTGTTTAGAGGCTTGCGAGACACAACCGTGAACTCAGCTCGTCGCGATCGCGCTTAGCGTGCGTATTCTTGACATTGGTTCTGCAGGATTGTGACAATAACCTGTACAGAAGGCTCAGACTCAGGTTGTCCAACCGTACTCGTAGAAGCGCAGGGTCTACCCACTGATTGCGGCCCGCTGCGAGTTTCTCCACTGGCATGGGAAAAGGCTTTGAGTCCCGCTTTTTAAGATTGCATAGCCGGAACCAGTACTAGCCTTCTTCTCTGGATGAATGTGTATTCCCCCTGCCCTCCTACCCACAAACCCAACAACCACCCAGCTTTCGACCACGACGCTATGCTGTATTGTTAAAGGCCGAAAGCCGCAGACACCAAGTGTGGGGGAGGCGTTATTCGCTATGATAAATCTCTATTCCACCGTCCTGTCAGCTACGCTCCTGTCACAACCAACAACAACAACTTACTGACCTATTCGTACAGTCCCGCTAAAAAAAACGCCATATTAATGACCTCCTGGCATCCTACGAACTGTCGCCGTACGCGACAACTATCACGCTCGCGGGTGGAAATATCCTTGAAGCGTTTGAGGGCGGAGGTGTCGGCAGCCGTTTCAGGGAAAAAACAAATTTGGTAGATGGTCACATTGGGAAGAATTCAACGGAAGCTAAATGATTCTCCGGGCACTCTTTCATGATAAGCTATACGCAAAAATGTCTCTCCGTCTGGGGGGGATGAAGAATACTCTATTTCGCTCTCCCCTGGCATGAGCCAGTTGAGGATTGCCGGGGTTTGGGCGGGTGGCATGGCTGTTGTTCCCTCTCATACGCCCACACAGATAAAGAAAAAGAAAACGCAGTACGCTGGCATCTATAAATATATTGGGAGAAAATTAAGATCGGCGTGGCTGTGGCAAGAGATGTGATTTAGTAATGAGTGTTTAAATGTTATTTATACAGATCTGATTGAGAGTAGTAGCAGCCCGCTGAATCACTAACTAAAACAGTGCTCCAGGGTACTTTAACAATCCACCTGACACCGTCCCTCGCATCGATTGAAAGCGGTCGTTTTTTCATGGCAGAGTTTTGGCTATGAAGTGGCGATCCTGAGGATTGAACAAAGCGCTTGAATCAGACAAATGTCGGCATGGATTAGTGAGTGATTGTTGGCGACGGTCTGGCGGGGATGATAAACTTTAAGTGGGATCCTTTGTAACGTTACCATCGTCCATAGATCCAATGCACTCTCCTCCGAGGCTAGTGTTCACAATATGTTCACCGCTAGTCTAAAGAGGTTACAGGGATTATATAAAGCGAATGTATGCGCTCTTAAATTCACCAAACTAAGTAGGTTCCTACAGCTATGAAATCCGCCTCCAGAGCGGGTTAGATAAAGGGCAACGATGCTGGTTTGGTTGGGATATGTAGGCGGTATCCGAGATGATTAAAAAGGCAGCCGAATTGATCGTTCAGAAGGTGAACCATATATCTTTAACATTGATATCAAGCTCGAATTAGACGTTACCGACACACCAGTGAAAGGTGTGGCAATTACGCATAAGAAGGAACGAGCGATGAGAACTAAACATTCAAGACGCTCCAGGTGAAGTGGCTTGCTGATTGAACCACGCATTGTTTGACAATGGTGAAGGAGACGCAGAAGAATGGCGATGCTATCGAGGCTGCGCACAGTGGTACACGCGGATTCGGGGTCGGAAGATTCAGCTATCAGCTGCAGAGTAACCGAGATTATTCGTTCGCCAGACGCTAAGAGCGGCCGACCTGGACTTGTTTGCGTCAAAATGAGACTGGTAGGAGAATTTCATGAGAGGAGGTAAGACAGTACTGGAAGGTAAACATTGTAAACATACCGTAGGAGGGGCCCAATAAGCGAAGACACCACATTTAGCTGGCTGATGTGATCGGTACAAAGTGTGCTGTTGAAGAAGAAGAGTTGCACGGCCCGGGTATCACTGAGCAGTGAATATGTGGAAGAATCATTATGAAGTGTCAAAGATGCAATATTCAAGTTTATGTCGTCCACTACAACCTCCAATACAGCTCCAGCAATATCCCGAAACCATGCATCTTGTTGTATGCAATTAATGAAAAGCAGTATACGATCATCATTATATCCATACAACCGTCGTTGCTGGCGATTTTGTCTGTTTTGGTCTTCGTCAGCAGGATGAAAAGATGTGATGGCGGACGCACGGTTGTAACCAGAATTCAAAGTACCCTTTGATCGCAGTGAGCTCCTCTACGGACAGCTGACGCACGTGGCAAATGCTTTCCACAATATATGCAAGGCCGAGAACGGGATCTGGATATTGACTACCAAAGCATGATAAATATCGGGCGAGTTGGACGATAAATGTTGATGCAACCTCATCTAAGTTGGTGTGTAGCGGTGATTCGATGACAGTATTATAAAGGGATGACGTGGTTGCAGTTGACGTATTATTTCCATCTGACCATGGAGCGCCGGGGCAAAATATCAGGGCCCCACCCAAGCATGTCACAAGCTCTGTAGCGTGACTTTTGTTTGAACCCACCCAGCAGTCACGTAAGATCGACGCGGCCCGTTCTCGAATTTGAGGCGGGTATGAGGGTCTGTGAAGACATAAGTATTTTGAATATATTCAATGATTGGCGCTGAGTCAACCCTACCTACACAAATCAATGCTCTCTTGAATTAGACGTCCCAGTCTTGGCAGAGTCAAATACTTTTGTGAGGACCTGTCAAGCCGAGACCATCTATGTGCAATTCGCTCGTACACCGTCAACTTTACCATTAGCGAAGTTTTCTTTGCGATGTAAAGGACTTTCATCCCAATCCTTTCTAAACCAACTCCACCATAATACCCGAGTCCTATTTCAATACTTGCAGATGCGCCAACATCCTGTGAGGCCGCTCCCCAGTCTTGACTGCGATATGGGCTCGGCTTAGATGTGGTATCCGTGGGCCTCCCTGGCATCGTAACAATAAGCGGTGGGTCATGGTAACTCGTCTCTCCTTGACACTGAAATGCACAGGATGTCATACAGATTACATTATAAGAGCATTGTACCTTACTCACTAACTCGTCAACCCAAACCTCTACATGATTTTCAGACAATGGTATGTGCTGGCCATCATCGGGTGCCAGGTAACATATATCATGGCTGGGTTCATTACAGCTCCATCGTTCTCGGAGCTTCAACCGGAATCTTTCTCTCATCCTCGTCTCAATGATCTGCTCCAGTTCCTCTGAGCTCAATACACCTGGGGAAATCAAAGGTGGTAACTCCTCAACATCTTCGAGGAGGGCTTCAGTCGTTGCCGAATCGTGATTCCCCAGACTCGCCTCGTTGAAAGTAGACATTAGTAGGTAGCAGTCGTACTTACATTAGAAGGGGGTGCGGCGCTTTTATGCAGTAGTCAGTCGGAACAGCCTTGTGGCCGTGCGTACACAGGATTTACGGCAGTTCATCCCTGCCTTCGTAAACAAGGTGCCCTCACCCCTCCCTCAACCATATAGGCTCCGGTGTACCAAGCTACCTTACTACTTTCTTACGTCTTCCGCTGAAGGCTCACAGCTTCTAATAATAGTTTGGTCGATTGTCACCCCCCTAGAATAGTATTTCTAGTGTCCTTGAGCGTCAGAGTTGAAAGTAAAACCGCTTTTCTGTTATTCGAGAAGTGACATTGCCATGTATAATATAATTACAGTCCAGAGCGATGCTTCCCGCCTGCTGCCTTCAAGTTGGCGCTGTCAACCTCAGTCTTTATCAGGCGAGATTGCGCGCTATCATGCTTGCTCAGAGTCATCTCGTTGGGAGTAGACATTGGTGGACAGCAGTGGTACTGATACCAGAAGGGGGTGGAGCCTTTTTATGGCGCAGTCAGCCCGAGATTAATTTCAAGCTCTAGTCTTGTGGCCGTGCTTGTACAAGGATACACTGCCGCGGTGAGCTTTTTTTGGAGCAACGCAAAATGCTTCCAGGAGGTAAAATTTGATCATGAATTTTGTTTTGAACCAAATCTTACTTAAAATAGACATTTTAGGTCATAAACATGGGATTTAAGGTAGCCTTTAGGTTGAGTTTAACAGCATTGTCTTTACTGCATAAAATGAGTCATTTTAAGATAACATTAAAAGGAAACAATAGTTGAAAATTAGATAAACATTTGCAAGACTAAACCTATGGCATTTTATCTCTAATTTAAGGAGTACTTAACTCCCATTCTTAAAGGTGTCCTTTTGTGTTGTGTTAACAAATTTAGTAATAAGATTTTAGGGTACATCAAAATGAGCTATTTAGTCAATGGATTTGAAATGTTTCTCAGATTTAGAATTTTGCACACTGCAAAATTCATCGTGCTCTACATGTCACTCTGGAGATAATCTTTGTGCGAAGACGCAAAACAAACGTTGCATGATTTGATTGGTACATGTTGAGATGTTGAGCAGCGAGTGGTGAGCACAAATATGAGGAATTACTGGCAGGTAACTACATGTGAAGCAATAGCAGTGATACATATATGTAAGCCTGGTGGCTTACGACATACTGATTACGTTATCACAGACGCGCATAGTAGTTTTTTCATATCGTTTTACTTACCGTCATCATCGTGTACCGTACTCGCCGTTCTCGAGGAATACAGTTTGGTCCTATCAACGTCTGGACCGATGCCAATGTAAGGCTGCATTAGACAGCAGCCTTTCAATATAGTAGTATTGTACTAAACTTTGGGATTCATGGCCTTGTTAGCCAAAACCGTTGTGTTTGTGTCGGCGATGAGTCTCACAATACTTACTATTAGATCTCAGATAGGTGTCCCCAAGTTCAATTATTGCAATGTGCAACCACTATAGTAAGAAGATGCACTTGAATGAAATGTTCTAGACGCTGTTATCCAGTGTTGAAAACACTTTCCTTAAGTGTACAAACACTGAAGGGTCAGCTCGCAGGACACGCAGAATACTGCAACTTCCCTACAATGGAATATAAATTTATAAACTCAAACTAAATGGCGATATATCTATCGCACATCTTGTCGGTGCCGAAGCACCATGGGCTTCGGAGACAGGTCAACCTTCGGTCTGTGCTAGGAACACCTGAAAGTAAACCATAATATTAATGCCTTCCCCACTGAGCACTTGGGTGCATCGGGGTACGCAGATGCACATAAGGTGTATGTGCGAGTTTTGGATCGTTCCATCTCACCCCATCCTATCATTCCCAGCGGACAATCTTGGGGCGACGTCCCTTCCTCCCGCTAAGTCCTGCCTTGACACTCAAATAGTGGTGGATGCGTCTCTTTAAACTCTCTTTAACACCTTTTTATTGTTTCTATTTGCTCTCTCTTCTCTTCTTTTACTCCCTTATTCTATTCCCCCCGCTTTCCTTTCGGAATCCACTCAGAATCGTACTAGCCTTCTTTGGATGAATGTGTATTCCCCCTGCCCTCCTACCCACAAACCCAACAACCACCCAGCTCTCGACCACGACGCTATGCTGTATTGTTAAAGGCCGAAAGCCGCAGACACCAAGTGTGGGGGAGGCGTTATTCGCTATGATAAATCTCTATTCCACCGTCCTGTCAGCCACGCTCCTCTCACAACCAACAACAACAACTTACTGACCCACTCGTACAGTCCCGCGAAAAGAAACGCCATATTAATGACCTCCTGGCATTCTACGAACTATCGCCGTACGCTACAACTATCACGCTCGTGAGTGGAAATATCCTTGAAGCGTTTGAGGGCGGAGGTGTCGGTAGCCGTTTCAGGAAAAAAAACAAATTTGGTAGATGGTTACATTGGGAAGAATTCAACGGAAGCTAAATGATTCTCCGGGCACTCTTTCATGATAAGCTATACGCAAAAATATCTCTCCGGGGGGATGAAGTATACTCTATTTCGTTCTCTCCGGGCATGACCCAGTTGAGGATTGCCGGGGTTTGGGCGGGTGGCATGGCTGTTGTGCCCTCTCCTCATACGCCCCCACAGATAAAGAAAAAGAATAAATAAATTGGCATCTATAAATATATTGGGAGAAAATTAAGATCGGCGTGGGTGTGGCAAGAGATGTGATTTAGTAATGAGTGTTTACATTTTATTTATAGAAATCTGATTGAGAGGAATAGTAGCAGCCCGCTGAATTACTAACTAAAACAGTGTTCCAGGGTACTTTAAGAATCCACCTCACACCGTCCCTCGCATCGATTGAAAGCGGTCATTTCTTCGTGGCAGAGTTTTGGCTATAAAGTCGTGATCCTGAGGATTGAACAAAGATCTTGGTGAGAGGCTGAAAAGACAACTGTCGGCATGCTCAAATTTAGAATTTTGCACACTACAAAACTCATCGTGCTCTACGCATCATTCTGGAGATAATCTTTGTGCGAAATCGTCAAACAAAAGTTGCATGATTTGATTGTTACATGTCGAGATGTTGAGCAGCGAGCGGTGAGCACAAATATGAGCAAAGGAATTACTGGGAAGTAACTACATCTGAAGCAATAGCAGTGATACACATAGTAGTATTATACTAAACTTTGGGATTCATGGTCTTGTTAGCCAAAACCGGTGTGTTTGTGTCGACAATGAGTCTCAGAATATTTACTATTAGATCTCAGATAGGTGTCCCCAAGTATAATTATTGCAATGTGCAACCAGTATAGTAAGATGCACTTGAATGAAATGTTCTAGATGCTGTTATCCAGTGTTGAAAACACTTTCCTTAAGTGTACAAACACTGAAGGAGAAGCTCGCAGGACACTCAGAACACTGCCACTTCCCTACAATGTAATATAAATTTATAAAATCAGCTAAATGGTGATATATCGCACATTTTGTCGGTGCATTTGGCTTCGGAGGGAGGTCAACCTTCGGTCTGTGCCAGGAACAGCTGCAAGTCAACCAGAATCTTAATCCCACCGACATGTTCGGAACTGAACATGCAGTTGCAATCGAAAATTATTAAGCCGTTGATTTTTTCAGATAAATCTATAATCCTCATTTTCAATCGACAAATGAATCTAGCCTTGCTTTTCCAGGTTGCAGAAGGATTCTTTACATTCGTAGAGCAGCCTTCCAGTGTGAAGAAGCTGCTCTGGACTGAAACTATCGTTTATTGGCGAGCGCTCCTTGAAACACACTGGTTCTCCCTGGGACGCCCGGAAATAGTAGTGCTTTCCTTGAATCGGCAGATGTAGCCCGGGATCGGGATTTCAAGGTCAAGGGCTGTTCGGCTAACGGGGTAATTCTATCTGTGACCATTGACAGGAAAATACAAGCTCCCACGACCATGCCCTATAACCAAGGACTGAACAGCCAATTATGTGAATATAAGATACCCGTCTAAATCCTCACCGTTTCTTGTCGCTGGTACACGCGTGTTATTATATTTACGATAATCCGTGATCTAGAAGAGGTGTCGACATTGGCACTCTCATGCTGGACAAAGTCTTCCCACGCTAGGATCCGTTGTACACCTTTGCTTGCTTTTTCAAATCTGCCCGGGTACCCATGTTGCTCGCGATGCGAGGAACCTTGAGGTGTAAATGCATGACTTCATTTTATTTCATTTCCACTGGATCGGGATTTAGTCCCAAGTCTTCCCAAATCAATGTGTACACATTACCAACCACCTCATTCGCAAGTCTCTCATTAAGAATGAACTTCTGCACAAATCTCTTGATGGTCTCCTTACTGACGCCGCCTTCACCCCACGCCTTCGCCAGCTTCTCCCCCATTCTCGTTGCGATATTCATATAAGGTTAGGAGAAGCAGAAAGTCTGCATCGGGCTTAAGAAACCTACAAAAGGAATTTCCAGGTCCAACAGTCTCGATATCATCTCCCACACGTGCTCGGATTCAGAAAACACTGCCAAATGCGATCTATGGTGTTCAGAACACCGCAAGGACTTGAAATGAAGGAAGCAAGTAATCACTAATTACAGACATGAACCAAAGAATGCTGCCCAGATTTCTCGAAGGCCATCTCTAACTGCGCATAGACTTTCGCATCAGAGCTCCTCCTGGATGGCATTGTAGTTAAGCGTGGCGTAGGGGTGGTACCCAGCTCAGCCGTGACTCCCGCCGGGGCAAGCGCAGGTGCGACCTTCAGCAGTTCATGTCCCGCCCCACTCACTGACCCTGTCCCTTTCAAGTATTCATTGCCCGCGGGGCGTGATGCGTTTGCACTGTCGCCCAATCCAATGTCAACTGTCCCCACTCCAACACAAAAGAAGTCCCGCCCGTCTTCGCGAACCATTCGTGAACAGCGCGTCCGTTAATGGGTTCGTATGCTTCGCAGCTAAGTGAGAGTGCACCTGATGCGAGGTGTAGGGAGCGTTAGCCCGAAGTTTCGTATGAACACAGAGATATTGAGCGCAATCCTTAGGGAGCGGCTACTTTTGTGGATTACCCATGGAATTCGGGATGGCGAGCGGGAATCTTGAGGGTGCCGTTCGTAGTCGTAGTGATCCGGCAAACCGGGCACTTTGATGATTAAGCCGCAGGAGGATCTGTAGACGTAGAGGTAAAGCAATATAAGACATCAGATACAATAAATATTCAGGTTCTGTTTTATTTCTTTTTCTCAAAAGGTGGACAGGGTACCTCAGCCGCAGCACCCTCTAGATGGGAGATACAGTGAGAAGTAAATAAGATAAATCCTGAAGAGTAAAATTAACCGTACATTGGCGATGACAAATGAGAAAGTTTCTCAGGTAGACTGGAGCACAAAGAGGACGGACACGCCGCCTATATTCAAACAAATAGCCTGGTACAGGCATCAAGACGAGATGTGCACGTTGCGGACCTTGATGGAGTCATTGGATGACGCAGGAGCGATGATCCACGTATGCTTCGCGCTTTTGGAAGACGTTGCGCTAATTGCCAACGTCCCGTCCGAATGCGAAGCACGGGATGTCAGCTGGAACGGACTAATTCCGTTAGTACGTGTTCTTTGTAATGGGAATGTTTCCCCTTTTAAGCTCCGCCATCGTGGAGTCAGCTCCCGCCGCCTTTTGTCTCTTGCCACCATCGTCTGAGTGGCCGGCCCTCAAGGATTGCCCAGGCTTTCCTTGAGTAATTTTCTTTTTCCCGCCATCCCACCCTTTCCTGCTCCTTTATTGCCCTAAAAGTCGTAGTTTAGATTGATTTTTCATGTATTTACTATTAGGTTGGCATGCTGTTGGGGCTCGCTCATCCCCATCAGCATGTTTTGCGCAATGGAGCCTGTGGCCCCTGGATTCGCGTCCACCGGGGGTCCACTCACCCAAACATGGACAAAGACAAAGATGGGCTAAATTTTGGGTGCCTTGATACGAATCCTGGTGTTATTAGAAACCAAGGGGACGGCGGCAGATCCTCACAGTCGCAGTCATCGCAGTTCCAACAATGATAACACCAATCACATAGGTTCACCAACCCAATCTCTCTTTCTATCAACCACAATCCATTCCAAGCTAAACTTTTTTAGACGGGGTTATTACACCTCTTTTTCAATATGCGCGTAGGCTGCGGGGTTTGCAGCTGCACGCTAGATGTGTAGATGCATATACGAAGGAACAAGACACTCCTCGAACGTCCTTGTCCACCCCGAGTTAGATCGGGTATTGGACCTCCTCCTCCTCCATGTTTATCTATGCTCGCGGAGAATAGGATGGCAGTGGTAGCGCTATCTCCTTTTCCCTCCCTTTCCCGTCTGCGCATAATCGGTGGTTCGCATCCGTACGTGACGCAATTGTCCGAGTGCAGAGTCTTCGACCACGCCATTCCACCCTGAGCACTTGGGTGCATCGGGTACGCAGATGCACATGAGGTGTATGTGCGAGTTTTGGATCGTTCCATCTCACGCCATCCTATCACTCCCAGCGTACGATCTTGTGGCGACGTCCCTTCCTCCAGCTAAGTCCGTCCTGCCTTGACACTCGAATAGTGGTGGATATGTCTGTTTAAGCTCTCTTTAACACCTTTTTATTGTTTCTATTTACTCTCTCTTCTCTTCTTCTGATCCCTTATTCTATTCCCCCCGCTTTCCTTTCGGAATCCACTCAGAATTGTACTAGCCTTCTTCTCTGGATGAATGTGTATTCCCCCTGCCCTCCTACCCACAAACCCAACAACCACCCAGCTTTCGACCCTGTCAAACCACGACGCTATGCTGTGTTGTTGAAGGCCGAAAGCCGCAGACACCGAGTGTGGGGGAGGCGTGATTCGCTATGATAAAGCTCTATTCCACCGTCCTGTCAGCCACGCTCCTCTCACAACCAACACCAACAACTTACTGACCTACTCGTACAGTCCCGCGAAACAAAAACGCCATATTAATGACCTCCTGGCATCCTACGAACTGTCGCCGTACGCTACAACTATCACGCTCGCGGGTGGAAATATCCTTCCAGCGTTTGAGGGCGGAGGTGTCGGTAGCCGTTTCAGGAAAAAAAACAAGTTTGGTAGATGGTCACATTGGGAAGAATTCAACGGAAGCTAAATTATTCTCCGGGCACTCTTTCATGATAAGCTATACCCAAAAATATCTCTCCGTCTGGGAGCGGACCAGGGTACTTTAAGAATCCACCTGACACCGTTCCTCGCATCGATTGAAAGCGGTCATTTCTTCGTGGCAGAGTCTTGGCTATAAAGTCGTGATCCTGAGGATTGAACAAAGATCTTGGTGAGAGCCTGAAAAGACAATTGTTGGCATGGATTAGTGAGTGATTGTTGGTGACGGTCTGGCGGGGATGATAGACTTTTAAGTGGGATCATTTGTAACGTTATCATCGTCCATAGATCCAATGCACTTTCCTCCGAGGCTAGTGTTCGCAATATGTTCACCGCTAGTCTAAAGAGGTTACAGGGATTATACAAAGCGAATGTATGCGCTCTTAAATTCCCCCAACTAAGTAGGTTCCTACAGCTATGGAATCCGCCTCCAGAGCGGGTTAGATAAAGGGGGACGATGCTACGCTACTCTTGGTTTGGTTGGGATATGTAGACGTTATCCGAAATGATTAAAAATCTAGTCAAATTGATAGTTCAGAAGGTGAACTATATGTCTCTAACACTGATATCAAGCTCGCATTACACGCTATCGACACGCCCGTGAAAGGTGCGGCAATTACGCATAAAAAGGAACGAGCGATGAGAAGTAAACATTCAAGACGCTTAAGGTCAAGTGGATCGCTCATTGAGTCACGCATTGTTTTACAATGGTGAAGGAGACGCAGAAGAATGGCGATGCTATTGAGGCTGCGCACAGTGGTACACGCGGATTCGGGGTCGGAAGATACAGCTATCAGCTGCAGAGTAACCGAGATTATTCGTTCGCCAGACTCTAAGAGTGGCTCATCTGGACTTGTTTGCGTCAAAATCAGACTGGTAGGAGAATTTCATGAGAGGAGGTAAGACAATACTGGAAGGTAAACATTGTAAACATACCGTAGGAGGGGCCCAATGAGCGAAGACACCACATTTAGCTGGCTGATGTGATCGGTGCGAAATGTGCTGTTAAAGAAGAACAGTTGCACGGCCCGGGTATCAGCGAACAGTGGATATGTGGAAGAATCAAAATGAAGTGTCAAGGATGCAATATTCAAGTTTATGTCGTCCACCATAGCCTCCAAAACAGCTCCAGCAATATCTCGAAACCATGCATCTTGTTGGATGCAATTCATGAGAAGCAGTATACGCTCTTGATTATATCCATAAAAACGTCGTTGCTGGCGATTTTGTCTGTTTGGTCTTCGTCAGCAGAATGAAAAAGTGTGATGGCGGACCCACGGTTGTAACCAGAATTCAAAGTACCCTTTGATCGCAGTGAGCTCCTCTATGGTCAGCTGACGCACGTGACAAATATTTTCCACAATATACGCAAGGCCGTCAATGGCAGTGGGATATTGGCTACCAAAGCCTGATAAATATCGGGCAAGTTGGACGATAAATGTTGATGTAACCTCATCTAAGTTGGTGTGCAGCGGTGATTCGATTACAGCATTATAAAGGGATGACGTGATTGCAGTTGACGTATTATTTGTATCTGTCCATGGAGTGCCGGGGCAAAGTATCAAGGCGAAACCCAAGCATGTCACAAGCTTTGCGTGACTTTTGTTGCTCCAGTTTAAAGCCGCCCAGCAGTTATGTAAGATCGACACGGCCCGTTCTCGAATTTGAGGCGGGTATGAGGGTCTGTGAAGACATAAGTATTTCGAGTGTAATCAATGATTGACGCCGAGTTACCCCTACCTACACAAATCAATGCTCTCTTGAATTAGACGTCCCAGTCTTGGGAGAGTCAAATACTTTTGTGAGAACCTGTCAAGCCGAGGCAATCTACGCGCAATTCGCTCATACACCGTCAACTTTGCCATCAGCGAAGTTTTCTTTGCAATGTAAAGGACTTTCATCCCAATCCTTTCCAAACCAACTCCACCATAATACCCGAGTCCTATTTCAATACTTGTAGATGTGCCAACATCCTGTGAGGCCGCTCCCCAGTCATGACTGTGATATGGGCTCGGCTTGGATGTGGTGTCCGTGGGCCCCCCTGGCATCGTAACAATAAGCGGTGGGTCATGGTAACTCGTTTCTCCTTGACACTGAAATGCACAGAATGTCATACAGACTACATGATAATAGCATTGTACGTTACTCACCAACTCGTCAACCCAAACCTTTACATGATTTGCAGACAATGGTATGTGCTGGCCATCATCGAGTGGCAGGTAACATATATCATGGCTGGGTTCATTACAGCTCCATCGTTCTCGGAGCTTCAACCGGAATCTTTCTCTCATCCTCGTCTCAATGATCTTCTCCAGTTCCTCTGAGCTCAATACACCTGGGGAAATCAAAGGTGGGAACTCCTCAACATCTTCGAGGAGGGCTTCAGTCGTTGCCGAATCGTGATTCCGCAGACTCGCCTCGTTGAAAGTAGACATTAGTGGGTAGCAGTCGTACTTACATTAGAAGGGGGTGCGGCGCTTTTATGCAGCAGTCAGTCGGAACAGCCTTGTGGCCGTGCCTACACAGGATTTACGGCAGTTCATCCCTGCCTTCGTAAACAAGGTGCCCTCGCCCCTCCCTCAACCATATAGGCTGCAGTGTACGAAGCTACCTTACTAGTTTCTTACGCCTTCCGCTGAAGGCTCACAGCTTCTAATAATAGTTTGGTCGATTGTCACCCTCATAGAATAGTATTTCTGGTGGTCTTGAGCGTCAGAGTTGAAAGTAAAACCGCTGTTCTGTTTTTCGAGAATTGACATTGCCATGTATTAAAGGTAACCTTTAGGTTGAATTTATATTGAGATACGAGCGTTGAAGGTATAGGCACCGGAACGAGTGGAGCCGCGCGTATGATACAATAGGTGATGCGGCTTAAGATGTGGTTTATGATGTATTCGATCCACTTAGTGGATAAACTCTATCCACTTGCACGATATATATATACGAGAATTAGCGTAAAGAATAATAACGAACAATCATTCTCACTCATTAATCTTCAATTTAACAGTGTTGTTTTTACTGCATAAAATGAGTCATTTTAGGACAACATTAAAAGGAAACAATAGTTGAAAATTAGATAGACATTTGCAAGACTAAACCTATGGCATTTTATATCTAATTTAAGGAGTCCGTAACTCCCTTTTGTCTCGTGTTAATACATTAGTAATAACCTTTTATGGTACATCAATGAGCTATTTAATCAATGTATTTGAAATGTTTCTTAAATTTAGAATTTGGCACACTACAAAATTCATTGTGCGAAGTCGCAAAACAAAAGTTGCATGATTTGATTGTTACATGATAAGATGTTGAGCAGCGAGTGGTGAGCACAAATATGAGCAAAGGAATTACCGGCAGGTAACTACATGTGAAGCGAGAACAGTGATATATAGTAGTATTATACTAAACTTTGGGATTCATGGTCTTGTTAGCCAAAACCGTTGTGTTTGTGTCGACGATGAGTGCCAGAATATTTACTATTAGATCTCAGATAGGTGTCCCCAAGTTCAATTATTGTAATGTGCAACCACTGTAGTAAGAAAATGCACTTGAATGAAGTGTTCTAGATGCTGTTATCCGGTGTCGAAAACACTTTCCTTAAGTGTACAAACACTGAGGGGTCAGCTCGCAGGACACGCAGAATACTGCAACTTCCCTACAATGGAATATAAATTTATAAAATCAAGCTAAATGGCGATATATCTATCGCACATTTTGTCGGTGCCGAAACATGATTGGCTAGCGCCCATTGAAACGCATACTCGGGTTCTCCCTGGGACGCCCACAAATATTCTGTTGGAATTACGAGTGTGACATAAGCTCGTCTCTTTGTTTCATTATTTCATTGTTTTTATTTTCTTTGTTCTATTCCTCTTTTGTTCTCTATTTTAGTATTCCTTTTGTTTTGCAGACTATATAAGTAGCCTAGAGTCCATGTATCTAGTCATTCGTTTGCCTTACGGCCAAATAGACAAACGGAACCTTATTGCTCTCTGTTCTCGCGAGCTTAATTCTAACATATTCATGCTTTCCTTGCATCGGCAGATGTAGCCCGGGATCGGGATTTCAAGGTCAAGGGCTGTTCGTCTTACCGGGAATTCTATCTGTGACCATTGACAGGAAAACTTCATAATGCAAACTCACACGACCATGCCCAAGAACCAAGGACTGAACAGGCAATTGGGTGAATATAAGAAACCTTTTTAGATCCGCACTGTCTCTTGTCGCTGGTTCACGGCATATTATTATATTTACAACGGTTCGTGATCTAGAAGAGGTGTCCACATTGGCATTTTCATGCTGGACAAAGTCTTCCCACGCTAGGATCCGCTGTACATCTTTGCTTACTTCTTTAGATCCGCCCGGGCACCCATGTTGCTCGTGGTGCGAGGAACCTTGAGGTGTTTGTGCATGACTTAATTTTATTGTAAGACCCCACTAGGTGCCCTTAGAAAGATGATGTCTAGGATGAGTATGTACGGTAGTGCAAGTCTGCAATGTGCCTGCATAAAAATATAAATGCCAATTGATTGTAAGTAATACCGTAATTAACCGATTTGGACCCAGTGTGCTCCCGAGTTCATTTCCACTGGATCGGGATTTAGTCCCAAGTCTTCCCGAATCAAAGTGTACACATTACCAACCACCTCATTCAGAAGTCATTTATTAAGAATGAACTTCTGCACAAATCTCTTGATAGTCTCCTTACTGACGCCGCCTTCACCCCACGCCTTCGCCAGCTCCTCCCCCATTCTCTTTGCGATATTCGTATAAGGGTCAGGAGAAGCAGAAAGTCTGCATCGGGCTTAAAAAAAAGAAACCTACAAAAGGAATTTCCAGGTCCAACAGTCTCGATATCATCGCCCACACGTGCTCGGATTCAGAAAACACTGCCAAATGCGATCTATGGTGTTCAGAACACCGCAAGGACTTGAAATGAAGGAAGCAAGTAATCACAGACATCAACCAAAGAATGCTTCCCGGATTTCTCGAAGGCCACAACTAAATGCGCATAGACTTTCGCATCAGAGCTACTCGTGGATGGCCTTGTAGTTGAGCGTGGCGTAGGGGTCGTACCCGCCTCAGCCGTGACTCCCGGGGCAAGCACAGGTGCGGCTTTCAGCATTTCATTTTCCGCCTCACTCACTGTCCCTGTCCCTTTCAAGTGTTCATTGCCCGCGGGGCGTGATGCGTTTGCGTTGTCGCCCAATCCAATGTCAACTGTCCCCACTCCAACACAAAAGAAGTCCCGCCCGTCTTCAGCAAACCATTCATGAACAGCGCGTGCGCTAATGGGTTCGTATGCTGCGCAGCTAAGTGAGAGTGCACCTGATGTGAGTTGTAGGGAGCGGCAGCCTGAAGTTTCGTATCAACACAGAGATATATTGAGCGTAATGCTTAGGGAGCGGTTACCTTTGTGGATTACCCATGGAATTTGGGATGGCGAGCGGGGATCTTGAGGGTGCCATTCGTAGTCGTAGTGATCCGGGAAACAGGGAATTTGATGATTGAGCCGCCGCAGGATCTGTAGACGTAGAGGTAAAGCAGTATAAGCCGTCAGATACAATAAATATTCAGGTTCTGTTTTATTTCTTTTTCTCAAAAGGTGGACAGGGTACCTCAGCCGCAGCACCCTCTAGATGGGAGATACAGTGAGAAGTAAATAAGATAAATTCTCAAGAGCAAAATTAACCGTACATTGGCGATGACAAGTGAGAAAGTTTCTCAGGTAGACTGGAGCACAAAGAGGACGGACATGCCGCCTATATTCAAACAGATAGCGTGGTACAGGCATCAAGACCAGAGGTGCACGTGGAATCATTAGACGACGTCGCAGCTATCCTATACGAGCAGGAGCGATGATCCACGTTATGCTTCGCGCGTTTGGAAGATGTTATGGTAATTGCCAACGTCCCGTCCGAATGCGGAGCACGGGATTGTCAGCTCGGATCGCCAGACGATCATGCCGTCTAGCTTGCTTGCTTCAGCCGGTCTTAGTCAGGCCATGGATAACTATGCGACTCCCTCTTAACCCATTCCTCTGGCAACCTTAGGATTTTCGTATTTGCAGCTATTTGTGCACCCTTGTACCCCATGCTCCCCCATAACCCCGGATTGTCCACGAAACGGTGTGGATTATCAGGGAATCAACTATATCCACACGTTCAATGATTGGTCTTCAATAGGTTGATTTCAAGTCGCGCGCCCTTTCTAAGCCCATGTTGAACTTCAGCAATACCAAGCACACGCTCCTGCCTTCACTCATCCCCTCATCCCAGATGATGATGAAGACCGCTTTTCCTAATACATACGGTCAGGCTCAGAATCAGATCCAAACATCAAGTCCGAATCAGGCTCTAGCTGCAATTCCCCGTCTAGGTACTTGCAGCGGTATTGACATGAAAATCTCCATAGCCTTCAATACTAGCAACAATATGCCCTTCAATACCCTATCTCACCGCCTGTTGACATGCCGTCCCCTCACTGGACCCTGTGAATTTAGAGACTATGCGTCATCGACGAGCGCAAGTGTTAGTCTTAACCCTCCGGAAGTCGTGAGAGGGTTTATGTTTGGCGCGAAGGGGTGGAGGAATGAGGGGACTTTGGGATCTGGAGGTGGGGACTTTGTGTGCAGCAGCAGCGGGCGCGAGAGGGCCAAGGTTTAATGGGATATCGCTCACGGGATCGGAGCCAGTTTTGAGGTCGGGTGCATCGATGTCAACTGCGTATCCGCATAGCGTTTCAGGTGTCGTTGGGGGCAGGGGCGAAGCAGGCGGTACGGGTCCGACCACAGTAGTCGCAGCTATCCCCACAATCGCAATCCTAGTGTAGCCAGCTCCACAATCAAAGTTCCAGCGCCGCACCGCAACACCAACCTCACACCCAATCTTGATCCCAATCTCAACCCCACTTCAAGCGACAACAACGACCCCATATCAGTCTTACGACGCCTTGGCAAAACTCCTTTCCAAACCCTCGCAGCCGCAGTCGCAATCGCATACTTGATCACAACCTCAACCACAATTGCGACCCGGACTGGTACTTTTGCTCTCTACGGCTGCACGGATTGTGGCTGAAGGGCACAAACTGCTGCTGGACAACAGGCTCAGGCGTAGCGGCAGAGTCAAGCGGGGAAACATGATCAAAATTAACGACCACATCGTCATCAATCTCCAGGTGCTAGTGTAAGAAGTATTGTGCCTGCGCCTGCATCAAGGCAGGGTAGGAGTGGAAGTGGCGACAGGTGGGTTGGATGTACATTCAGATGTGGAGATTGTGAAGCTCACTATAGACTATGTTGTTTGTCTTTGTCTTTGCAGGGGCAGTGGTTGAGCGTGTAGTGAAAGGAACGGGAGTGACGAGGAGGTGCCTTGGGATGAAGAGTTAGAGAGGAAGTGAAGGAAGGTTGTAGGTGAGAAGGAAGGACAGTGCGAGGAACCAACACAAAAACACCAAGCTGGAGATCGACAAAATCATCTCGTTTGTGCTATAAAACCTATTCCCTCCACCGTTCATTCCACCACCTACACACGCTCCCCTCTCGTTCTGCGCTGATGGGTATGCTTGCGCGGCTTAGTCTCAAAGAGGCGTGTGTTGTTTTGAAACCCGCTTCTTCAACGTCATCGTCATCATCAACAATAAAAAGTGAAGGATGTTCCGAGGCCAAGCTGAAACGCGCCACTACCTATGACGAAGACGACTTTGAACAGAATTCGAATCTGCAACCAACGAAGGATTTATTACTTCGACAGATAATATCTCGCCCCAGGGCCTGCTGCCAACCTCCCACCGAAGGGTCTTGGGAACGCGCGGTGCCCCACCCGCTATTCTCTCGAGTGGGTTAGTGGATTGAGAGACTGCAAAGGAGTTGTTTGATATGTGAGTGACTCGTGATCCTAGGTTTTTCGATATTCGGTGTTGACTTTTCCTTTTCCAATGGTGGTAGATATGTTAGCGTAAGCAGTGTTTATCCTTCTTCCTTTCAAAAGACGAATGTTTATAGTGCTTTCTGCTATTTGTCAGCCCTTCGTATCCATCCTAAACCACGTTCTCCACACTGTCCAAAGCGATCTACGAACGGGACCTGTTCCTCTTCACCGCCGGTAAGTCCTTTCGCACTTCTTTCCCTTCCAGCCTTCTTTATAATACAACTCGTATAAACATGCTAACCCCATAGACAGTTCTAGCAATCTCATCTCGCCACCTCCCCCTCCTGCCCAAGACTCCACAAATCGCCATGAACCTCCCTGAATACGCAGCAGCAACAGCCTTCATCGATGGCGTGAAGAGCGTTGAGATGGGGGAGGATAGGAGTTGGTTGTATGGGGCGGTTAGTCGGGCCTCTTTCTTTCTTCTTCCCCTTTTTTGGACGAATACACCAGAGTCGCGCTAGATCTTGAGAACCATACCCTGTAATACCTTCGTCGCATGCGCGATCACCACACGTGGCACCCTGCTCGTAATCGTCGCTTGGACAACTGCACCATTGTAAATACGCAGCGACATCGTGTCAAACAAACTCTTCAGCGCTGCAAGGGTGGGCACGAGATTGATGAACCTGCGACTGCCGGACACGGACGGGTGCAGGAAGCTGTTTAGAGACTTGCGAGACACAACCGTGAAAGCGTGAACTCAGCTCGTCGCGATCGCGATCGCGCTTAGCGTGCGTGTTCTTGACTTTGGTTCTGCAGGATAGTGACAATAACCTGTACAGAAGGCTCAGAGTCAGGTTGCCCAACCGTACTCGTAGAAGCGCCTGGTTTACACTGATTGCGGCCCCGCTGCGAGTTTCTCCACTGGCATGGGAAAAGGCGCTGCGTCCCGCTTCCCAAGATTGCATAGCCGGAACCAGTCTTGACTGACAGGTAGAAACGCCGTTTGTGGTGGGCGTGACGCAAGGCGAAGGGGCAGTAGGTAGTGCAGTGGAAATGGTAGATAACGGTGTCGGGTTGATTTCCATCCCTCTCCTAAAATGAAAGAGTGATTTTGCAGTAAAATGATATTGGACTGACGTTGGCGTTAGGGCATACAATGACAAACGCAAAGGCGCAGCGAGAGTAGACATGCCCAGAATGATATGTCCGCTTCAACCCACCATAACAAATGATAAAAGTGGTCAAATATCCAGTCGATCTTAGATTATGTAAGATGGGCTAAATTTTGGGCGCCTTCAATCGAATCCTGGTGTGATTAGAAACCAAGGGGACGGCGGCAAATCCTCACAGTCGCAGTCATCGCAGTTCCAAGAATGATAATACCAATCACATAAATTCACCAACCCAATCTCTCTTTCTATCAACCACAATCCCATTCCAAGCTAGACTTTCTTAGACGGGGATATTACTCTTTTTCAATATGCGCGTAGTCCGCGGGTTTGCAGCTGCACGCTAGATGTGTAGATGCATATACGAAGGAACAAGACACTCCTCGAACATCCTTTTCCATCCCGAGTTAGATTGGGTATTGGACCTCTTCCACCTCCATGTTTATCTATCCTCGCGGAGAATAGGATGGCAGTGGCAGCGCTCTCTACTCTTCCCTCCCTTTCCCGTCTGCGCATAATCGGTGGTTCGCATCCGTACGTCAGGCAATTGTGCGAGTGCAGACTCTTAGACCATACATACACCCTGAGCACTTGGGTGCATCGGGGTACGCAGATGCACATAAGGTGTATGTGCGAGTTTTGGATCGTTCCATTTCACCCCAACCTATCACTCCCAGCGTACGATCTTGTGGCGACGTGGATTTGAACCTCTTCCTCCGGCTAAGTCTGTCCTGCCTTGACACTCAAATAGTGGTGGATGCGTCTGTTTAAACTCTCTTTAACACCTTTTTATTGTTTCTATTTACTCTCTCTTCTCTTCTTTTGATACCTTATTCTATTCCCCCCGCTTTCCTTTCGGAATCCACTCAGAATCGTACTAGCCTTCTTCTCTGGATGAATGTGTATTCCCCCTGCCCTCCTACCCACAACCCAACAACCACCCAGCTTTCGACGCTGTGAAACCACGACGCTATGCTGTGTTGTTAAAGGCCGAAAGCCGCAGACACCAAGTGTGAGGGAGGCGTTATTCGCTATGATAAATCTCTATTCCACCGTCCTGTCAGCCACGCTCCTCTCACAACCAACAACAACAACCTACTGACCTACTCGTACAGTCCCGCGAAAAAAACGCCATATTAAAGACCTCCTGGCATCCTACGAACTGTCGCCATACGGTACAACTATCACGTTCGCGGGTGGAAATATCCTTGAAGCGTTTGAGGGCGGAGGTGTCGGTAGTCGTTTCAGAAAAAAAAAAAAAACTTGTTAGATGGTCACATTGGGAAGAATTCAACGGAAGCTAAATGATTCTCCGGGCACTCTTTCATGATAAGCTATACGCAAAAGTATCTCTCTGTCTGGGGGGATGAAGTATATTCTATTTCGCTCTCCCCTGGCATGAGCCAGTTGAGGATTGCCGGGGTTTGGGCGGGTGGCATGGCTGTTGTTCCCTCTCCTCATACGCCCCCACAAATAAAGAAAAAGAAAACGCAATAAACTGGCATCTGTAAATATATTGGGAGAAAATTAAGATCGGCGTGGGTGTGGCAAGAGATGTGATTAGTAATGAGTGTTTACATTTTATTTATAGAGATCTGATTGAGAGGAATAGTAGCAGCCCGCTGAATTACTAACTAAAACAGTGTTCCAGGGTACTTTAAGAATCCACCTCACATCGTCCCTCGCATCGATTGAAAGCGGTCATTTCTTCGTGGCAGAGTTTTGGCTATGAAGTGGCGATCGAGGATTGAACAAAGCGCTTGGTGAGGGCCTGAATCAGACAAATGTCCGCATGGATTAGTGAGTCATTGTTGCCGACGGTCTGGCGGGGATGATAGACTTTTAAGTGGGATCCTTTGTAACGTCACCATCGTCCATAGATCCACTGCACTTTCCTCCGAGGCTAGTGTTCACAATATGTTCACCGCTAGTCTAAGGAGGGTACAGGGATTATACAAAGCGATTGTATGCGCTCTTAAATTCCCCCAACTAAGTAGGTTCCTACAGCTATGAAATCCGCCTCCAGAGCGGGTTAGATAAAAGGCAACGATGCTGGTTTGGTTGGGATATGTAGGCGTTATCCGAGATGATTAATAACCCAGCCAAATTGATATTTCAGAAGGTGAACCATATGTGTTTAACACTGATATCAAGCTCGAGTTAGACGTTACCGACACACCAGTGAAGGGTGTGGCAATTACGCATAAGAAGGAACGAGCGATGAGAACTAAACATTCAAGACGCTCAAGGTGAAGTGAGTCGCTGATTGAACCACGCATTGTTTTACAATGTCGAAGGAAACGCAGAAGAATGGCGATGCTATTGAGGCTGCGCACAGTGGTACACGCGGATTCGGGGTCGGAAGATTCCGCTATCAGCTGCAGAGTAACCAAGATTATTCGTTCGCCAGACGCTAAGAGCGGCCGATCTGGACTTGTTTGCATCAAAATCAGACTGGTAGGAGAATTTCATGAGAGGAGGTAAGACAATACTGGAAGGTAAACATTGTAAACATACCGCAGGATGGGCCCAATGAGTGAAAACACCACATTCAGCTGGCTGATGTGATCGGTGCGAAGTGTGTTGTTGAAGAAGAAGAGCTGCACGGCCCGGGTATCATAGAACAGTAAATATGTGTAAAAATCATCATGAAGTGTCAAGGATGCAATATCCAAGTTTATGTCGTCCACTATAACCTCCAATACAGCTCCAGCAATATCTTGAAACCATGCATCTTGTTGTATGCAATTAATGAAAAGCCGTATACGATGATCATTATATCCATACAACCGTCGTTGCTGGCCATTTTGTCTGTTTTGGTCTTCGTCAGCAGGATGAAAAGATGTGATGGCGGACGCACGGTTGTAACCAGAATTCAAAGTACCCTTTGATCGCAGTGACCTCCTCTACGGACAGCTGACGCACGTGGCAAATTTTTTCCACAATACACACAAGGCCAATAACGGGATTTGGATATTGACTACCAAAGCATGATAAATATCGGGCGAGTTGCACGATAAATGTTGATGCAACCTCATCTAAGTTGGTGTGTAGCGGTGACTCGATTACAGTATTATAAAGGGATGACGTGATTGCAGCTGACGTATTATTTCCATCTGTCCATCGAGTGCCGGGGCAAAGTATCAGGGCCCAACCCAAGCATGTCACAAGCTCTGTAGCGTGACTTTTGTTAATTTGGTATGAACCCACCCAGCAGTCACGTAAGATCGACACGGCCCGTTTTCGAATTTGAGGCGAGTATGAGGGTCTGTGAAGACATAAGTATTTCGAATATATTCAATGATTGGCGCGGAGTCAACCCTACCTACACAAATCAATGCTCTCTTGAATTAGACGTCCCAGTCTTGGGAGAGTCAAATACTTTTGTGAGAACCTGTCACGCGCGCCGTGCGAAAGCACTCTATGTGCAATTTGCTCGTACACCGTCAACTTTGCCATCAGTGAAGTTTTCTTTGCAATGTAAAGGACTTTCATCCCAACCCTTTCCAAACCTACTCCACCATAATACCCGAGTCCTATTTCAATACTTGCAGATGTGCCATCATCCTGTGAGGCCGCTCCCCAGTCATGACTGCGATATGGGCTCGGCTTGGATGCGGTGTCCGTGGGCCTCCCTGGCATCGTAACAATAAGCGGTGGGTCATGGTAACTCGTTTCTCCTTGACACTGAAATGCACAGAATGTCATACAGAGTACATGATAATAGCATTGTACTTTACTTACCAACTCGTCAACCCAAACCTCTACATGATTTTCAGACAATGGTATGTGCTGGCCATCATCGGGTGCCAGGTAACATATATCATGCCTGGGTTCATTACAGCTCCATCGTTCTCGGAGCTTCAACCGGAATCTTTCTCTCATCCTCGTCTCAATGATCTGCTCCAGTTCCTCTGAGCTCAATACACCTGGGGAAATCAAAGGTGGTAACTCCTCAACATCTTCGAGGAGGGCTTCAGTCGTTGCCGAATCGTGATTCCCCAGACTCGCCTCGTTGAAAGTAGACATTAGTAGGTAGCAGTCGTACTTACATTAGAAGGGGGTGCGGCGCTTTTATGCAGCAGTCAGTCGGAACAGCCTTGTGGCCGTGCCTACACAGGATTTACGGCAGTTCATCCCTGCCTTCGTAAAGAAGGTGCCCTCACCCCTCCCTCAACCATATAGGCTGCAGTGTACCAAGCTACCTTACTACTTTCTTACGCCTTCCGCTGAAGGCTCACAGCTTCCAATAATAGTTTGGTCGATTGTCACCCTCATAGAATAGTATTTCTGGTGTTCTTGAGCGTCAGAGTTGAAATTAAAACCGCTGTTCTGTTATTCGAGAATTGACATTGTCATGTATAATATAAATACAGTCCAGAGCGATGCTTCCCGCCTGCTGCCTCAAGTTGGCGCTGTCAACCTCAGTCTTTATCAGGCGAGATTCGCGCTATCGTGCTTGCTCAGAGTCATCTCGTTGGGAGTAGACATTGGTGGACAGCAGTCGTACTGATACCAGGAGGGGATGCAGCCTTTCTATGGCGCAGTCAGCCTGAGAGTAATTTCGAGCTATAGTCTTGTGGCCGTGCTTGTACAAGGATACACTGCCGCGGTGAACCCTTTTTGGAGCACCGCAAATGCTTCCCAAGGAGATAAAATTTGATAATGAATTTTGTTTTGTACCAAACGTTATTTAAAATAGATATTTTAGGTCATACAAAGATGGAATTTGTAAGGCTGTCGGTATCAGCCTCACTCGGTCAACACGGACAGGACTAAGTTTTCTTTATTTTTACATCTCAGTAGGATACAAGGTGAATGCGAGGTTCCCTAGGGAAGAGTGGGGAAAGGATTAATGGTCAAGGAGAAGATATTCTATCACTATAAGATATGGGGTTTTTATATAGAGTCAAGGTGAATGGGGTGGAAGAACAAGGAACCGCATGATCAGGCACAGGGGTGCTACTTAACAATAAAGTGGCGGATCAATGAGTGGCTGATGGGAGAGGTTGGTGATGATGACCGCATGATAAGGCACAAGGGTGCTACCAAATGGCGGAACAATGAGTGGTTGATGGAAGAGGTTGGTGATGACGTATGTGGTAAGGTGGCCAGGCTTACAGAATTAAAGGTAACCTTTAAATTGAATTTAACAGCATTGTTTTTGCTGCATAAAATGAGTCATTTTAAGAGAACATTAAAAGGAAACAATAGTTGAAAATTAGATAGACTTTTGCAAGACTAAAACTATGGCATTTGATATCTAATTTAAGGAGTACTTAACTCCCATTCTGTTAGGTAATCGAGCCTTGAAGAATGCGCAAACGGAAAAATGAGACAGTGTATGTCTCAAAATGACATAATTAACTTCGGTTTGAATTTCCTCTTGAAATGTATTGTTATATACGTGTAGTATAGTAAGGTGGAACTCTCAGCGAATCGCATATCGCTGAGAGTAAGTCACTATATTTGTCCAGATTTACCCGTCACGCGGCGTAAATCTCGTCGACCCCCGTAAATCGCGGCATCGCGCCGGCACGACGGCCACGCCTCGCCGCACGGCAGAGACGTCCGGGGACCCGGCTCCAGGGGACCTTTGGCAACTCACTCACTTCTACACCGCCGCTCACTCACGCGGGTTCCGCGCTCGCACGCACGCACGCACACTCTCCTCTCTCTTTCTTTTGTCGTAGTAAGATAGCACCACCAACAAAGTCGCAGCGCGATTTATTTTATTTTATATATATAAATAAATAAATAATTATTTCCATTTGCACCACCAAAAAACTATTTTTTCTAGCGAGTTCTTTTTCATTGGGTAGGGGGGGGGGGCGGCGATGAGTTTTGTTATATCATTTATGGGACGTATAGACCCTGCCATATTCAAATTACCAATATAAATTACATGAGTCCCATTTCTGGGAGAGCACGGCATGTTCCTTGATTTTTTATATAGCCATCTGTTTTCATTTTGGCTAGATTTACGGTGGTAAGAGCAGGTAAGATAGGAGGTAAGTGAGCGCTTAGCGAGATTTACAGGTGGATTTACCGTGGATTTACCGTAGATTTACACATCCGGGCGGCACACTTCCAAATGGTTCTTCAAAAAAATTATAATTTATAACCAACAAATATATATATATATTTCTATACAAAAAATTGATTAATCTAGTGCAAGTTTGCACGGGCAGTTGCTCCTCGTCGTGTCACTCTCAGCGAAATTGCTTATGTAATGGTTCAAACCACCCCCACAACCTCGACCACTTTGAAGCGCCCGATTGACTCAGCATGTCTTCGCACATCCATCCATCTTCATTCCATGTAACGTGGCTTCTCTGGTCTGGCTTGGTACGGTTCAGAACGTGGCATTCTCGATTCCACCATCGTCTTGCTGTATGGACATCGACAAATCCGATCCAGCAGGGAAACCTGCTGGCCTCGGTACACGCTCCCAACCGTATACTACCCACCACTGGGTCACCAAGATTCTCAGAGTTCGATGCACGCGTAGGTCGGCACGAATCGACTATCTTATCACTCCCTTTGGACCAGGCTCAGTAGTAGACTCCTAATCAGTAATTCTGGATGGGCGAAACGGTCGGGGTAGCGGTATCCCCCTGATGAGAGCTCTCGTCGGCTCGAAACCGTTACTATCCCGTTTCCCCTAGCCACCCTCTACACTAGCTGACAAAGTTCAATCTTCGGAGACAACTGTTTGCGGCGAGTGATAAGGTGGTGGTCCGCCCAGCGGCGCTCTGGTGGACGCTGGTGACCTCGCGTTGTCAAGGTCACCTGGCTATTCTCGCCAGTCACGGTACCCCCGTATCGCTCATCTCCACTCCAAGAGAGACACCACGTCGTGATCGAGGACGCGGTGGTGGATACAATAACAAAACCTGAAACCTACCGAGTAAGTCACTACCTACAGAAATAAGTCGCACCGATGCCGATGCCCTACCGCACTCCCCCAGCCCCACCCCATCTCTCTAATCTCTCCCGCCCGCCTGTCACGGTACTCGCATCGCCCATCTCTCGCCCATCTCTCTCTCTCTCTCTCTCTCTCCCTCTTCCGGCATTCTCGCCTGTCACGGTACCCCCGTATCGCCCATCTCCACTCCAAGACAGACACCACGTCGTGATCGAGGACGCGGCGGCGGACGCACCAGCGCCCTACCGCACCCCCCAGCCAGCCCGCCAGCCCCACCCCATATCTCTCTCATCTCCCCCTCTTCCAGCATTCTCGCCAGTCACGGTACCCCCGTATCGCCCATCTCCACTCCAAGAAAGACATCACGTCGTGATCGAGGACGCGGCGGTGGACGCACCGATGCCCTACCGCACCCCATGTCTCTCTCTCTCTCTCCCCCCCTCTTCCGGCATTCTCGCCTGTCTCGGTACTCGTATCGTCCATCCATCTCCATCCCGCCGCACCACCAAGACAAAGAGTCCCAGTTTACACCGCACCATCAACCCCGCCAAGCCACGCTGTCGTACAGCCAGGACTGCCTATATCCCAGCGCCACGTTTGGCGGCACACAAGAGAGCGGGAGGAGCAGCTATGAGGTGTCTGTCACCATCGTGGTGCGTATTCTCCGCTTCTACAAAGAGCGGTTGAAGTTGAACCACGACGACTGCCTCTGAATGCTCGTCATTTCTTATCATGCTATGTATATATGTCAACATTCTATTTACAGTACTAATGCTCCGTTTTACTTACATAGGATGTGGACTTTTAGCTCCTCATTCCTATGCGGGCTACCTCTGCATTCGCGGTCTAACTGACGACTGGACACGATATGATATGCCTTCATCACGGAAAACTGGAGTGCATCCGAAACGGAAGATATGACCCACTGGGGGCGACACGAGGTCAGGTTGTTACCATGAATCGCCTTGCTCTCTCTCTTGCTGTGGGCGAGACTGCCACAATGTAGTTGTGAGTTTCTTGACCCTGTTTTGGAAATGTGACTGGATTCTAATGGTATTTTATTAGGTTCCAAGCATTATGGACACGTCTACCAACCCTACTACTGCATCTTCCGTTCCATCAGCCTGCCCCCATCCCAGAAAGCTACAGATACCGCTCCTGAGGATTCCTCCGTCCCAGCATCATCATCGTCCTCTTTTGCCCTCTTCAGGACGATGTCCTCTTCCGATGCCAAAACCAACGCCGCCCACCACCAAACCATCACCATCAGCAGCAAAAGGATCAGGCCTAGGAAGCACATCTGCAAGCGCTAGGGTATCGACAAGGAATGTGGGTGCAACACATGGTGCGTGTAACTACTTGAACTACTATCTCACTAGTCAAAATGCTGATCGTCAACAACAGGTCATGTTTGCTTATTGGTGATGTCCTGTTTTTCATCATACATGGTGGCAAAACAACGGTCTTAAGGGCCTGAGTTAAACAGCATGTTATGCAGGACATACATGGTACGTTTCCTCCAAATACGGTTTCTTTCGATGATTACTGACCCCTACAATATAATCATTTTAGTGGCAAAGCATTCGCAGCATGAGAAACAATGTCTGACAACGTAACACCTTACCAACCCACCACTACCACCACTACCATCACTATAACAAATGTGATATGGTATGGGTGGTGAAGTCGAAGAGGAGCTCCCACCCCTTTTCCTTCTGCACCATCAATGAGGTGGCGATAGATAAGAGCTGGACTTGATTCTGGGGCGGGGTGGGATCAATGGGGAAAAGAAGGGGTAGAACCAAATCGCGGTATTTTTCTTGTATATGTAGTTAAATATCGCCACATTGGATGTATTTTAAACCAATCTATGTGAATGATCACTTTGAAAAAGTCACTGTATTCGTGTATTGTCTCAGATTGATTTATTGAGTAACAAGGGCAAAGTTTGCCTCCGCCTTCTCAAGGTTTGTCAAAGGGATGTCGCCAAAGTTGAAGCACATGCATACAACTACTTCAACGAAGAAATGTGGCCATTCTATGACAAAAAATAAGCCAAAGCCGGCAAGACTGTCCGTTGCTGAGTTAAAAACGGTCAAAGACGTCTCAATGAAAGAGCACGGATTTGCCAAAACTACAAATATTAAATATAACCAACGGCTTCGTGAGGCAAGAATGTGGTTGAAGGAGCTGGTGGAAACCGAACAATCCCCGACTATTCCTCCAGGGGCTAATGAACTAGGTTGCCACCTAGGCAGTTTTGACTGGACGCCAGGAGAGCTAGAAGGCGCTTTCAACAATATACCAACTCGGGCTTCACCTTGGATTCTTGGATTATTCATTGCATACAAGTGCTTCACCCAGAAGACTAAAGTGACAACAGCATGGCAGATACATGCAGCATTCAAACAGGTGTGGGAAACTGTGTATGTAAAAATAAAACTACTCGTGTCTTCTTCTACTGATGTTGTATGGTACATATATATATATAATTAGGGACCCTAACGGAAGATGGTCTGGCCCCTGGCGGTGGGATCACGAGAAAGGGACTGGTTGTGGCAATCCAGCCAATTCTCGAGATGTCGAACGCATCATTGACGCCATCAAACGGCGTGACGGAAACGAGGGAAGCCGTTCACACTCCACGGCAATGACGAAGCAGGATATGGACAAAATAATTCAATGGTCAAATCAACTCTGTCCAGATTCGATGCTAGAAGAACTGGGGAAGCTATCCCAGGGAGAATACTGGAAGGAACTTCCCTTTGTAGTGAAGCACTTTATGATGCGTGCATTTGCTACAAGCGGATTCACCCTATGGACCCGGTGCGTCTTTGTAGCTACATATTAATAGAAGTGAAGTGCCCGCGAATTTGAACTATTTAATTTATTTCAGAAATTTCGAACTCGCCAAGCTACAGTATAAACATATCACCCTAGACCTCAAGACGAATGACGATTACAAATACGCCTACTTCAAGGTCTCTTTACTCGATAGGAAGAACTGGGCTCACCATCAAACCAGGGATGAAATTATACACGGTTAGTTCACTCTCTCTTTGAATGACCCACTCTGATGTATATATTTTAATTTGGAAATGAATTACAAAAAAGGGCACGAATATCATATATACGAGCAGCCGGAGAATCCAAATATCGACATGCACTTCCACTTTCTTCGATGGCTCCAATTTTCCAACCAATTCATCTACCACCGTCCGCTGGAAGCGGACGACTATATTTTCCCTGCCATAGGCTCGAATGGAATTGCCCGGATTGAGACTCCCATTCCCCACGATACCATTCAAAAATGGCTCGACGAGTTTGTTGAGGCATGCGAGATCAATTTAGGTCGAGGCCGGCTGACCACGCACTGTTTTCGCCGAGGTGGAGCGCAGTATCGTTTTATGTACGCACACTTTGGGAAGCGATGGAGTCTGGCAATCATTCAATGGTGGGGAGGGTGGGCTGAAGGAGAACACGTATGTAGGCTTTATTTTTTTAATGTTTTGGAACAGATATCTAACCAACCTCTAACTAAACCCCCTAACCCAACCCCTAACCCCACAATAATCACAGCGGGACACCCTGATTCGGTACCTTTTGGATGAACTATACCATTATGAAGAATCACACGGCGATGCACTCCGGCCGATCTCTCACGAAGCCGATAAGTCCTTTCTCAGCGAACACGTCGAGTCACGGCCACCTTCCAAATCTGAGCTACGTGAGATGATGGTGGCACAGGCAAAAGCACTCGAAGAAAAAATCCTCACTTCTTTAACTGCTGCCCCCATCGCCTTTGCTGCTTCAGGCGACACAAATACCGGCCACGCAGCAGCAGGGGACAATCCTGGCCCACATTCTCGAACATCCCAAATGACACCAAACGAGATCAATGCGAACGCAAACACAAAAAACCCTGCCATGCTCACCTTGCCAGAAAACCGCAGGCTGTGTATACCCTCAATCGCACGGAAAGGCCCACTCCATTTGCGCTGGAAACAGATAATTCACGATTGGGAAAGTGCCGATCCATCCCGTGGCCATTATGTCCCACTCAAGGATTGGGATCCTGAGTGGTTGAGAGGAGAAAATCGAACGACGTTCGGCGTAAAGTACCGCCAAAGAAAGCTCGTCGCGATGGAATATATTGAAAGGCGAGTCAGGTCTCACAGTTCATCTCCATCTATCTACAGTATCTCACTCAGTGCCGTTCCTTGCTTGATTTTCTCAATTCACCACATTCACCGTTGCGCAGATGCCAGCAAGACGACACTGTATTTCTCACCAAATGGCCGGCCGCCCATGAAGGTCCCAAGAAATTGCTCGAAGCAATCACGGACGATCTGAAGGACAGGGAGGTCATCAAGTCGCGAAAAAGCCATAAAGGTCAAATCAAAAATAAAAATAAAAATAAAAAATAAAAATAAAAATTCATGACATGATATACGCAACAACGCCACCCATCGTTTGAATCATTATATTACACTAAGTCATTTCAGTCCCACCCATCGTTTCAATCATTATATTACACTAAGTCATTTCAGTCTCAGTGTCAATTTTATACACCCAGTCACAAACACAAGCCGTTTCAATCCGAATTTATTTATACTATTTTAATATACGGACAAAACAATCGATTATGTACCACGACGATAAAAGTTTGGTTGAGGGGGGAAAGGGGGGCGCGCGCGCGCTCACTAAGGCAGGTTGAAGGTGGGGTTGGATTGGAGAGGAGGGCGCAGTAGCGGCAAGGGGAGCGAGTGGAGCGAGTGGAGGGGAGCGGAAGTGGAAACCCAAAAACACCAGGAGGAAGAAAAAAGGGAGAGAGATCAGTAATCGGCATAATAATCAAAGCAGATAATCACTCATCACTGGCTGGCAAAAGCAAACGCATTTCTCATCGACAAATAGGACCAAAGAAACCGGGCGAGTTGAAGATGGGGTGTGGCTCAAGTAGTCGAGTACAGCCTGTAGAAAAGGAGACCATGTGGAGTGTGCATGGTTTGCTTAAACGAGAAAGTACGCACTAACGATGTGAACGAGAGAATGTGTGGAAAGTCTTCAGCCATCCGTGATGGAGAACCTTGGCTGCTCGGCAGACATGGTGCAATTATGTGTTCAAGTTGCTTAAACGAGAGGAGAGTTGTTTTTGGTGAAGAGTAAGCTGGCTTGGGTGAAAGCCAATATGAGTTCGTGTCATAATGTTCGAGGATGTCTGGCTCACCTGCACCTGAAGGCCCCAAGGAGAGGGAGAGGGAGGGAGAGAGAGAGAGAGAGAGCCAGGCCGAGAGAGAGAGAGAGGGAGAGGGAGAGAGCCAGGCCAAGGGAGGGAGAGAGAGGGAGAGCCGCCAGGCCGCCAAGGGAGGGAGAGAGAGGGAGAGCCGCCAGGCCGCCGAGAGAGAAGGGAGAGAGAGAGAGAGAGAGAGAGCCGCGAGAGACGGAGGGCGGTGTGTGTGGTGGGGAACGAGGGGATGAGTGAGGACGCTCACATCGGGTCCAGCAGGCCGGCCCCGAGAGCAAGACAGGACGGACAGGACGGAGGGCGGTGTGCGTAGGGGAACGAGGGGGGGTTCGTTTTTGAAACCAGGTCACGTGTGCGGGGTGGGCCGTGGCGGGGTGCGCCGGGTGGTCGGGTAAGGCGGCCGGCCACCTGACTCGAGCCGACTCGCGTCACCACCCGACCACGCGGCGCACCCCCCCCGCGCCGCGGTAAATCTGGCGAAGTAAGTCCTTAGGTGTTATCATTTACAAAAACAAACAAACTCATATGTATTTGTAGCTTAAAGTTGCTATTAGGTAACGTATATATAGCGAATCGCATATCGCTGAGACTTAAAGTTGCTATTACATTCTTGAGGGTGTCCTTTTGTGTTGTGTTAATAAATTTAGTAATAAGATTTTAGAGTACATCAAAATGAGATATTTAGTCAATGGATTTGAAATGTTTCTGAAATTTAGAATTTTGCACACTACAAAATTCATCGTGCTCTACGTGTCACTCTGGAGATAATCTGTGTACGAAGCCGCAAATCAAAGTTGCATGATTTGACTGTTACATGTTGAGCAGTGAGTGGGTGAGCACAAATATGAGCAAAGGAATTACTGGCAGGTAACTACATGTGAAGCAATAGCAGTGATACATATAGTATTATGCTAAACTGTGGGATTCATGGTCTTGTTAGCCAAAACCGTTGTGTTTGTGTCGACAATGAGTCTCAGAATATTTACTATTAATCTCATATAGGTGTCCCCAAGTTCATTTATTGTAATGTACAACCACTGTAGTAAGAAAATGCACTTGAATGAAGTGTTCTAGACGCTGTTATCCACTGTCAAAAACACTTTCCTTAAGTGTACAAACATTGCGCAGAATGCTGCAAATTCCCTACAATGGAATATAAATTTACAAAATCAAGTTAAATGGCCATATATCTATCGCACATTTTATCGGTGCCGAAGGATGATTGGCTTCGGAGGCAGGTCAACCTTCGGTCTGTGCTAGGAACAACTGCAAGCAAACCATAATATTAATCCCTCACCCACATGTTCGGAACTGAACATCCAACTACAGTGTAAATCGAAAATTATTAAGCCGTGGATTGTTTCAAATAGATCTATAATTCTCGTTTTCAATCGACAAATCAATCTAGCATTGCTTTTCGAGGGTTGCGGAAGGATTCTTTACGCTGCTCTGGACTGAAACTATCGTTTATTGGCTAGCGCCCATTGAAACGCATACTCGGGTTCTCCCTGGGACGCCCAGAAATATTCATCCTTTCCTTGCATCGGCAGATGTAGCCCGGGATCGGGATTTCAAGGTCAAGGGCTGTTCGTCTTACCGGGAATTCTATCTGTGACCAGGAAAATTTCATAATACAAACTCCCACGACCATGCCCAAGAACCAAGGACTGAACAGGCAATTGGGTGAATATAAGGAACCTTTTTAGTCTCTTGTCGCTCATATTATTATATTTACGATGGTTCGTAATCTAGAAGAGGTGTCGACATTGGCATTTTCATACAAAGTCTTCCCACGCTAGGATCCACTGTATATCTTTGTTTGCTTCTTTAGATCTGCCCGGGCACCCATGTTGCTCGTGGTGTGAGGAACCTTAAGGTGTATGTGCATGACTTAATTTTATTGTAAGACCCCACTAGGTGCCCTTAGAAAGATGATGTCTAGGATGAGTATGTCTAAGGTTCGGCTTTAAAGATAGCGTAATCCTTCGGTTTGAGCTTCTTACGAAGAGGAACGAGCAGAGTAGGAATAGGCTCCAATTCGAAATAACTGCTGTAGCTAATGGGTGGCTTCCCTATTTATGCCAGCATTCGTAGACTAAACCCCCTAGCGACAGATAATAGAAATGAAACAGTGTAATGATCGGAAATTTATCTAACCTCTCTTTACCCTCTGAGACAACGGCGGTAGACCGCTCCGTGCCAAGTCCGCCACCAGGTCCGCTCCCGTTACAGTATGTACGGGTAGTGCAAGTCTGCAATGTGCTATAAATGCCAAGTGATTGTAAGTAATACCGTAATTAACCGATTTGTACCCCGTGTGCTCTCGAGTCCATTTCCACTGGATCGGGATTTAGTCCCAAGTCTTCCCGAATCAAGGTGTACACATTACCAACCGCCTCATTCAGAAGTCATTCATTAAGAATGAACTTCTGCACAAATCTCTTGATAGTCTCCTTACTGACGCCACCTTCACCCCACGCCTTCGCCAGCTCCTCCCCCATTCTCTTTGTGATATTCGTATAAGGGTTAGGAGAAGCAGAAAGTCTGCATCGGCCTCAAAAAGAAACGTACAAAAGGAATTTCCAGGTCCAACAGTCTCAATATCATCGCCCACACGTACTCGGATTCAGAAAACACTGCCAAATGTGATTCTATGGTGTTCAGAACACCGCAAGGACTTGAAATGAAGGAAGCAAGTAATCACAGACATCAACCAAAGAATGCTTCCCAGATTTCTCGAAGCCCATAACTAAATGTGCATAGACTTTCGCATCAGAGCTACTTGTGGATGGCCTTGTAGTTGAGCGTGACATAGGGGTGGTACCCGCCTCAGCCGTGACTCCTGGGGCAAGCACAGGTACGGCTTTCAGCATTTCATTTTCCGCCCCACTCACTGTCCCTGTTGTTAATTAGTAGACAAGATTTCGAAAGGGTAGAGTCTATTTGCGAAGCTCAGTGAGTGAGTGAGTAAACTCCACTATGTATTATAGTACCTGTTTGTGAAGCTACAAGATATTTTAATGAGTAATAGAATAATAATGAATGACTGCGCATATACCTCAGTGAGTGAGTGAGTAAACTCCACTGAGGTATATGGCGAAATATCACGACTTTTTATCTAATTTCTAATTATTTTAGGAGAGATATTAGGAGAGTAAATAGGGGAAATTTAGATACTCGAAGTTTCTAGTCGATTGCATCATTAAGGAGAAATTCGTGATTAGGAGTTATTCCCCCCTTGACGGCACCTCAATATATGCACATATATGCACATACATTCGTCATTGTAGATTTGATTCCGATTTAGGTTTATGCGAAGACTTGATTACTAACACTTCCCCTCAAGTCAAGTATTGATAAGACCGAGTTTTGATGTAAAATAGATGAGTTTTGGGCGAGGTAAAGCTTTGGTGAATATGTCTGCTGTCATATCTTTGGTAGGACAATATGCGAGTGTAACTGTGCCATTCTCCACAATTTCATATATGAATTTGTATTGTATGTTGATGTGCTTTGTTTGTCCTTGAAATCTGTTATTCTTCGATATGATAATAGCGGCTTGATTGTCGCAATGGAGTGTGATTGATTTTGTAAATGGATGAAAGACTTCATTCATGAATTTGCGAATCCAGCATGCCTCTTTGATGGCATATGTGGCTGCAACGAATTCGGCCTCGGTGCTAGATAAAGTTACGAGTCTTTGTTTGTTTGAACTCCAAGAGAATGCTCCACCATTTAATAGAAAACAATAGCCTGACATCAAATGTCGATCTGGTTGTTGTCCCCAATCTGCATCTGTATATCCTGTTATTCCACTCTCGTTCCTTCCCAATATTAATTTGAAGTCTCATGTTCCCTTCAAATATTTCAGTACTCTTTTTGTTGCTTCCCAATGTACTCGTCCCGGATTCTCCATGAATTGAGATAAGATAGACACTGCGAAAGCAATATCTGGCCTTGTACCCATTGCAGCCCACATTAATGAACCAATGGCTTCGCGATAAGGAATGTTCTTCATATTTTCGCGTTCTTTTGGTGTGGTCAGACATTGTTCTTTTGATAATAATGGTTTGGGGTCCATAGGCAGTGTGATTGGAACTGCATCTTGTAAATTGAAACATTTGATGATCAAGTTGATATATGCGGTTTGTCCGAATGAGATTGTATGCACTTTTATATCGTATTTGACCTCTATATTTAGTAACCAATGTAATTCACCCATATCCTTCATTTTAAAATGCGATTTGAATTGCTCCTTTGTTTGAATTATTCCTTCGTTTGTGTTTGCAGTGATGGTGAGATCGTCCACAGCTACTGCAATGATGATAATACTGTGTTCCACTCGTTTGTAGAATACGGCTGGATTGGATAGTGAGCAAGTAAATCCCATTTTATTCATCACCTTGCTGAGTAGCTTGTACCATTCTCTGCCTGACTGTTTTAAACCGTATAGAGCCTTTTTCAATTTGAGTACTTTCAATGGTGGACCTTGAGGAAATCCCGGTGGTTGGTGCATATACACCGTTTCTGTAAGCTTTGCATTTAAGTATGCATTGTTGACATCCATTTGCTCTATAGGCCAACCGTTCTGGGCTGCTGTGCCTGTGATAAGCCTCAGTGAGGCCAAACAAACAATTGGAGAAAACATCTCTTCATAGTCCGTCCCAAATACTTGTGTAAAGCCTTGAGCTACTAGTCGTGCCTTATATGTATTGATGTTTCCATTCACATCGTGTTTTATTCTTAACGTCTATTTAGAACTGACTATATTGATTCCTTTGGGTTTGTCGACGAGTTCCCAGGTGCCTAAATCGTGTAAGGCCTTCAACTCCTTTAAAAATGCCGGCTTCCACAATGGCCAATCATTTCCTCTCATAGCCTCTTCCACTGTAGCTGGTACACCTTCTTGAATGTTTGCAACCATCCCTATCATTTCTAATCTCTCGTTGTCCATCCTGTCTGTAAACTCCATCCATTCCAATGGGCTATATGCGTCTGTATACGAAATGTTTTTATCAACCATAATTGGCAGCTCACTTGGACTATCTTCCCATAAAATTGAGTCTTCATCAAAACCGTTTTCGTCTTCTAATATAACACATGTAGCTTTTCCGAATTCTTCTGGTACTTGTAGTCTTGGAGAAAATTCGATCTGACTAGAACCTGCGGTACCTTCCCCTTGTCTAAGACGGTGCATATAATCAGATGGAAATCTGGTTCTTGAACTTCGTCTCAATTGCTCTTGAGGTAAGGATTCCGTAGTTTCTGGTAGCTCTGGAATGCTAACTTGAGGCGATTCGGGCAATGGTACGTCTGTGGGCATTTGAGGAAGTATTTTGTATGTTTTGGGCTCTAGATCCCTTCCTGATACGAGTATAGGAGCCCCAGCTTGCTTGGGGAATGCCACATTTCGTTCTATGGTCACGGTTCGTTTGTCTGGCCAATATATGCGGTGACCTTCACTGTTAAAACTGTACCCGACCCAGTGGCCTTCTTTTGCCTTGGGTCCTAGTTTACCTCCCTCTGGCTCCATCCTCACATATACCATCTCTCCCCATTCTGGTAAGTCACTTAGATTTGGCTTCTTGTTATGAAGTAACTCATATGGTGTTTTTCCATCGAGAGCTGATGTTGCAGTTCTATTCTTCAGATAAACTGCATGTTGTATGCACTCGCCCCATAGGAACTTGGGCAGATTCACAGCGATGAGCATCGATCAAGTGTGTTCGACTAATGTTCGATTTAGTCTCTCTGCGACACCATTCTGTTGGGGAGTATCGTGAACAGTTAATTGCTGGAGGGTTCCGCGTGAGGATAGATAATCTTTAAACTCATTGCATGTATATTCGCCCCCATTGTCTGATTGTAACTTCTTAATTGTAGTGTCTCTTTGTTGATTTAAAAATGCCTCGTATGCTTTGTACTTTTGGAATGCTTCTCCCTTTGTTTTCATCAGGTAGGTTTTTGTTTCCCTTGTGAAATCATCAGTAAATGATATATACCATCTACAACCTCCGATGGTTTGAACTTCAGATGGCCCCCATACATTGGTGTGTATCTTCTGGCCTTGAGATTTGGCTCATTCTGATTTCCGAACCTTTGGAATTGGTTCTTGAGTAATCTTTCCTTTGATACAGGCTTCACAAAACTCGATAGGCTTCGAGTGATCTAACGTAATTCCTTCGATTGTCCCATTTTCGACCATTCGCTTCGCAGCAGCTGGTGCTATGTGTCCCATACGTGTATGCAGCTCGTTTATTGTCATTGTAGTGTAGGCGTCATTTTGTAGATTATTGGTCTCATGGATAATATAGCTTCTTTGATATAGACCATTGATTTGATCGATTTGCCCGCATATACCTCCCTCTGGATTTCGAAGGGTGCATTTTCCATCGCCGAATGTGCATGAGAACCCCTTTTTATCGCAGCATGCGATTGACACTAAAGTAAATGCTAATTTGGGTGAGTACAACACATTTTGTAATGTGATGTTAGTGGGCTTGCTGCCATTTTGCACTTGTATGCACATATTGCCAATTCCCGTGGCTAGGAACTCTGTCTTATCAGCGGCACGAATTTCCGAGTGTCACGAACGTACAAGCTCAAATTTCGATAACATTCAATTTAATATTTCTTCGACATTCCTTCGACTTTCCAACTCGACTTCCGACTCGACTTCCAATTTGACTATTCTTCGACAATATCTTCGACAATCTCGAATATCTTCGACTTGTCTCAGGTTGATGTCATTGATGATTTCATTTTGATATCATATTATCATCATAGGTAAATGATATATAGTATATAAGGGCAATGATAGGAACGAAGGAAGTCAGTCAGAAAACCTGTATTATATTATATTATTACTGTATTACATAATTGTCGAACTTTTCCGAGTCCTTCTTTGAATTATTTATTCATGAGCCTCTGTGTCCTATCTTTGCCTCGTGCTTTATCAACAGGACGAATTAATACTTCATCTAATGAGGCATCTTTATTCGATATTGTTGAATATTCTTCGATTGTTTATTTGACTTTATTGAGTAAAATTCGATTTGTGACACCGAGGTGGATCTATTGTTTTGAAGCTTGAGAATAGGCTTAGATATGGGGACATATGAGAATTGGCCCCAGAGTCCCATACTTCAACGATTTTTGTGCCATTATTGTTAGTTTCGTTATTTGTTAAAATCCCCATGTTTAATGAGCTAGCGAATGCATATGACTCTTCGTTTGCGATGTTTGCATTCCTGTTATTGCCTGTATTGTACCCCCTTTGATTTGTGCTATTGCGCCTTGAATTTCCACGCATATATCTTGGTCCTTGCCCCTCCTTACCACCACCTTTAGCCCAACAATCGGCTATGACATGCCCGATCCGTCTGCAATTCGGATTGAAGCATGTCAGATTTCGATTTTGAGTTGTGGAGGTGTTTCTCGAGTTCCAGGGGTTATTGCTAGGACCTGTACTTCGTCGCTCGCCCTTAGTATTGACTAGGAGGGCTTGATTGTTGGTATTAGTTGAGTTTGGGGCTTTCTTTGATTTTCTATGCTCATATTCGGCTTTGATCATTGTTATTAGACTTGTTGGAGTTAAAACAGTTCCAGTGGCTGTTGCAGAAGTCGTTACTGCATTCATCATGACGTCGTAAGAGTCCGG
This sequence comes from Hysterangium stoloniferum, assembly GCA_015178975.1. NCBI lineage: Eukaryota > Fungi > Basidiomycota > Agaricomycetes > Hysterangiales > Hysterangiaceae > Hysterangium > Hysterangium stoloniferum. The sequence goes on from WHVD01000244.1 coordinate 58,533, forward strand.
GAGTGAACTCAACATGATATTGAAGAAATCGGTACCTTCTACCTTCATTCCCATGCCTGCTAATCGCTGATGCATTTCGAGCAGGGTGTCAAGGTGGGAATGCACATCTTCCCCTTCTTTGCACTTTAGAGCGCACATTCTGCGCTGCAAATCAACTTGAGCCATTTTTGGCTTCAACTCGAATTCCTGGCAAACGGCCTGCCATACTTCTCTTGCTGTGCCGAGTCTTTGAAGACTGAGCATAAGAGAAGGGCCAACAGATAGGAAGATCTGAGCTTTGACTTGTCCTTCACGTGCAAGGTAACGATCCAAATGTTCCTCTTGCTTGTCCCTAAGATCTAACTGATCATTTGTTAATACAGTTCCTGCAACATATACTGTAGGATCTGGGGGGCGCTGTGCACTTCCGTCAATGTGTTTCAACAGTGCACCTGATTCCAATATGGATAATATTCGGCTTTTCCAAGCGATCCAATTTTTGCCATTATCAGCGAGTTTCTCGAGTGTGACTATAGCGGGGCCCATAACCTGTTAATTAGTAGACAAGATTTCGAAAGGGTAGAGTCTGTTTGCAAAGCTCAGTGAGTGAGTAAACTCCACTATGTATTATAGTACCTGTTTGCGAAGCTACAAGATATTTTAATGAGTAATAGAATAATAATGAATGACTGTGCATATACCTCAGTGAGTGAGTGAGTAAACTCCACTGAGGTATATGGCGAAATATCACGACTTTTTATCTAATTTCTAATTATTTTAGGAGAGATATTAGGAGAGTAAATAGGGGAAATTTAGATACTCAAAGTTTCTAGTCAATTGCATCATTAAGGAGAATTCCGTGATTAGGAGTTATTCCCCCCTTCACGGCACCTCAATATATGCGCATATATGCACATACATTCGTCATTGTAGATTTGATTCCAATTTAGGTTTATGCGAAGACTTGATTACTAACACCTGTCCCTTTCAAGTGTTCATTGCCCGCGGGGCGTGATGCGTTTGCATTTTCGCCCAATCCAATGTCAACTGTCCCCACTCCAACACAAAAGAAGTCCCGCCCGTCTTCAGCAAACCATTCATGAACAGCGCGTGCGCTAATGGGTTCGGATGCTGCGCAGCTAAGGGAGAGTGCACCTGATGCGAGTTGTAGGGAGCGGTAGCCTGATGTTTTATATCAACACAGAGACATAGTGAGCGCATTCCTTAGGGAGCGGCTACCTTTGTGGATTACCCATGGAATTCGGGATGGCGAGCGGGGTTCTTGAGGGTGCCATTCGTAGTCGTAGTGATCCGGGAAACCGGGAATTTGATGATTGAGCCACGGTAGGATCTGTAGACGTAGAGGTCAAGCAATATAAGACGTCAGATACAATAAATATTCAGGTTCTATTTTATTTCATTTTATTTCAAAGGGTGGACAGGGTACCTCAGCCGCAGCAACCCTCTAGATGGGAGATACAGTGAGAAGTAAATAAGATACATTCTCAAGAGTAAAATTAACCGTACATTGGCGATGACAAGTGAGAAAGTTTCTCAGGTAGACTGGAGCACAAAGAGGATGGACACGCCGCCTATATTCGAACAGATAGCGTGGTACAGGCATCAAGATGAGATGTGCACATTGCGGACCTTGATGGAATCATTGGACGACGTCGCAGCTATCCTATACGAGCAGGAGCGATGATCCACGTTATGCTTCGCGTGTTTGGAAGACGTTATGGTAATTGCCAACGTCCCGTCCGAATGCGGAGCACGGGATGTCAGCTCGGATCGCCAGACAATCATGCTGTCTAGCTTGCTTGCTTCAGCCAGTCTTAGTCAGGCCATGAATACCTATGCGACTCCCTCTTAACCCATTCCTCTGGCAACCCAGACTCCCTTGAAACCCATAGGATTTTCGTATTTGCAGCTATTCGTGCACCCTTACCCCATACTCCCCCATACCCCCGGAGTGTCCACGAAACGGTGTGGATTATCGGGGAGTCAACTATAATCCACACATTCAATGATTGGTCTTCAATAGGTTGATTTCAAGTCGCGCGCCCTTTCTAAGCGGGTGTCCTTAAATTTCAGGCGGGTGAAGACTAGTCCTAACAAGTTCCTCATTGTGAGTTGCCGATTGGGACCGAAGGATAAGTTGAGTGTCAGGTCAAGTGGTCGGGGGCTGAGAGTGGGCGAGCACATGCAAAGGCAGAGAGCAGGATACTTAGAGTAAGACTTCTAGAGATGTTTGTGGGTGTTCTGAGTCGATATTCTCATTAGAGAGTATTTGCAACTAATAAGTATCAGCTCTGGAATGATCTGGACATCAACACTGTATCGTCGATCAAAATATTTCCCAATGTGTGACCTAAAATGTGACAGCTGAGTCTCCAAACTGGGCTCTTTACCCTAACAGACGTGTTCTCAAGGCCATCACCTTGTGTTCCAGTGGTCCCCAGTGAGTTCAACCTGTCCCCTCTGTTTTCTATGCTAACTGACTCTTTTCTGAGGCTGTCATCATGTTTTCCAGGTTTCTCAGTGCATCCAAACCATATCCCTTCTTCATAATCTAACACACATTCTCAAGGCCATCACTTCGTGTTCCAGTGGTCCCCAGTAAGTTCAACCCATCCCCTCTGTTTTCTATGCTAACATATATATTCTTTTCTGAGGCTATCATCACATTTTCCAGGTTTCTCAGTGCATCCAAACCATATCCCTTCTCCCTAATCTAACACGTGTCTGCAAGGTCCACATATTCTGAATGCCATGTCCTACCAATTCAGGACTGTGTCACCTTCTGACTTCTATCACACTTCCCTTCTCTCGCCCTCACCTCCTCTCCCATCATCACATGTGATGCCCCTCACGCCCACACTCCCATCTTCAAAACGTGCAAGATACTTATCTGAAGCATCCAACATGCAGGTCCCACACCCCCATAGTCCCATGAACATGGATACCCCCATATGCCCTCTTCCCCCCAACTCCTCTTCCATGGTCAATGCCCCCCAACTGGTCACTCTGGTCAGGTCATCTCCATGCCATCGCCAGGTCACTTCAGTCACATTATCTCCATGAGTGTTTGAAGGTGAGTCAGACACTGGCATTTTCACTGATGGCAGCAAGGATGCCTCTTCACCCACCAAGAAGAGGACACAATGATGCAAGCCCAGGGAGGAGTTCATGACCAATGACCTCAAAGCACTTTTGAGTGCAGTTCTAAATGTCAACCCCTGGATGTGCACGCATGGGGAGTCAAAGGACAAGTGGCAGGAGGTGTCAGTTTTGGTCAAACAGGCTAATGCATGTGAGGGACGTTCAGCTGATACACTGAAAAACAAGGTGTACAGTCTCTTGAAAGCTGTTGAGGTGCGTTTTTTTTTCTTTATGTATTTTATTTAACAACTCTATTAGACTCGAGGTGTTAGCACATGGAATTCTCTCGCTCGTGATGCAGATCTTTTCACTGCCATCTCAGGTCGTTTGGATTCTGTGGCAGCTCTCAAAAAACTGGCAGAGGAAACAAGAGAATCTGATTGCGAGAAAGTGAAACTGGTATGTTGTTCTTGATATTATATCTTTATTCTACTCACTTTTTTTAGGCAGCCGAAGCTCAGAAGACTGCTGGCTTGAACTTGCGTGATGTGATGATGAAGGGCCATTCACACCGATCCCTGAAGAAGCACACTCAGGACAATCTTTTTTCAGCCACAGGGCATTATGACAAGCACAGGAAGACTCCTCTGGCTCTGGCATATCAATGTTGACAAGCCGACACACTTCGAAGAGCAAAAAACGCCATGAAGACACACTTGAGTCAATTATCGGCCTCATTCGTACTTCAGTGGATGCAAGGGAGGTTATGATCAGTGAGCAATGCAAGCAGACAGAAGTGTTCATTCTGGAGGCGCATGCAGCACGAGAGGAGGCACATGCAGCATGAGAGGAGGTGCATGCAGCATGACTTGCCAGTGATGAGATTGCAAAGTCACTCATTGATGTGTTGAGACAGGGTTTGTTGGGATGATGTTTGTTTTTCTCCATTTTCTTGTGATTTTATCATAGTCAGTTTTCTCAACAATGTTTTGTATACAAAAAAGATAAAAGAAACTTGTTTTATTGTGAGGAATACAATGGAATACAACAGAGTAAAATTAATCATGAAAATATATATCTACAGTTGGCGGCATGCAACCATAACGAATAGATGTTTGATTCAGAGTGAGACATGCATGGGCATTGCACAATAGGACACCAATGCAATACATTGTTCCACACTGTGTCCCCAATATCTTCTGCTTTGCAACTGAATTGAGAAATGGCCAGTCCTGAAGGACAAGGCCAAATCCATGCTCCACTGAAATGTACACCCTACCCATTGCCGTGTTCCATGAACGCTGTTCTTCAGAGAGTGGTGCAACTGCAGTGTATGAGCTCACCATGACTGGACTTGTGCCATATGCCGAATCTCCATAGATCTGAAAGTATCAGCACTCAGGGGGGTCATCTAAAGTCGATCCTGGTTGGATCGCCTTCTGCTCTAACATTGCTAGGAGCCTGCTCTCAGCTAGAACTCCCACATCATTTTGAGGGGCACAAAATGGTCCGCTGAGATGTACCACTAGCCCATTGGGGGCTACAATGCCTTGGAACTTCATGCCATGGCACTTCTTGTAGCCAGTGTACACAAGCTCCTGAAATTCACCTGGTCGACAGGTGGGACGGATTGTGCAATCGATGAAGCTGAATATTGTAGATGTGGGTGCTCCAAAGTTATGAATGGCTTTGGCATATTCTTGAAGACGATCTGGGTTGACAACCCCTTCTGTATCCCAGTCTAGTAGATGATCCCACCGGTTGTTGAGAAATTTTGCTGTGGAGTTGATGAGATCAGAGATGACATCCTGCGACAAGTTATATTTGGCAGATAGAGCCCACTGGTCCTCTGGGCTACACAATCGTGCACAAAGAAGTGTGAATGCCTAGACAGCAGTGGCTTTGTTGCAGTTAGGAGTGATAAGGGGATCTGGGATCTCAAGGATTTGGCTCAATAGTATGAGCTCATCTGCTGTGAATCTATATAAATATGTTAGCAATGGTCATCAAATCAAAATATATCCATACGCACCTGAATGCCCAAAGACACCCCAACCGCCCAAGCCTGTTCAGATAGTCCACAGTAATCCTCTCTCCTCCCTGATCTGGCCGAGGTCATTGCTTGGGTAGTGCAGAAATGGTTGCAAGAGTTGCAACATTGGCTGCATCGTGAAGTTAGAGTTCGATGGTGGGGAACAAAATGGGTGATGCAGTGAGAGGCTGTGCTGTGCAATGTTGGATAAAAACATTGGCAATAGTACTGGCAATGAGGGCCTTCTGTCACCTGGAGAGTGTTTTTCTCAATGGTCTTGACTGCATGACAGACATGATTATGCTACAACTAATGTTGAATACTAGGTACCACAGACACCAATATTATCCAACATAATATCAGATCAAAAAATGCTAATATACATTAGTTGCAAATACTCTCTATTGCCTAGTATCTACAACTACAGTGGATTCATATACAAATTATTGGCATCTAGAAAATACTAACTAAGGGAGGAGCGGAAATGTTACTGACAAATAAACTTGACTAGAAACTGGAAGGTCACAATAAGTTCAGAGGCCATGATTTAACCAAGAGCAGAATTACAAGAAAAGGAAATAGTCCACAGGTTACAAGTATATATGGGCATATGTGAAACATATGTAGCATATGTAGAATGGATCATCACAATAAAAAGGGACATATTAGAGTATAACCAGATAGTACGAGTATAATTTGATAGGGGCATAAATGGGGTTTGATTGCTGTGAAAGCATATGTCAGCGTCGGGTGACCGACAGTTTCCGATGTGATGACTTGATCAATAACTTGAAACGTCAATAGGTGGCAATAACCTCGGGGACCATCGGGTTGCGACACAGTCATAACAGGTTTGAATCTACATTCAAGTATCCAAATATGACTATGGCCTTGTCCTGACCTCATCTTGATCTTGACTTTCCAAACCCTTTCCGGCACCTTGCCAAATCCTGTCCCCTTCCAACCTTCTTGCTTTCACCTTATTCTTCAACACTTTTTTTGGCCTCCTTGGGAACTCAGCCAAATGGGGAGGTACTGTTACAACCTGTGCTCGGAATCCTGAACAACCTCCAAACCACCTGACATCACCCCCCATTCTCGGATATCCATCGGATACCAGATTTCCTTTTTGGGCTATTTCCTTATGTCCCATTGGTATGCCCCATATGTCTGAATATGTTATGTCCTTTCATCCTAGTTTGTATTCTCCGAGTCTCAGAAACCCATTGTTATGACTGTGTCACAACCCTGTCACAACCCAACGGTCCCCGATAGTTAAGTTCTCGCATGTTTGAAATTTAAGGACAACTGACAGTAACTTTGTGAGGGCACAGCACACAAGCTGAAGCCACATCCTTCCATTTGGACTCTGTCAGATTTCCAACCTCCCGGCACACAACTTAACACCCTCCATCTATTCAATAATAATGAATCTGGTAATTCCATTAATGATGTCCTGGCACTACATCTCCCATCATCAATCCCTCAAGAAATGAGATCTCTAATCTGTGCTAATAGTTTGATTCCAACAGAGATGATTCTCCAATTTGCCCAAACAAATGCAAACCTTGATCAGCTTTGGAAATAGCTGTGATACTGTTCAGGTGGATATCATTTCAAACACACCAACATGTCTGGTCAGCAACCAAGCACACAAATATATGCACAATTCAACAGTATCACAAAGAAAATCAATAAGCCAGCTGATGCCTACCATCAAACATGCCAGATGCTACTTTGTCTGGAACCCAGCATGAGCAACAGCTCCTACTACCTGTCCTGATTTAAGATTCTATCAGCTGATGATGTTAAAGGCCCAATCTCAGATGAAAATGACCCTACAGCTACCTCCAGTCCATTTGCTGTTCTTGGTGAATGACATCATGTCCATTCATGGATCTGGAATATGCCAACATTTAATGATTCAAGTGAACTTTTAGATGAGGGTAACTGTATGCTTGAGCTTTGACTCACTCCTGCTTTCTTAAATCTCTTAGTAGAATGGTTCCATCCTCATGCTAGACTGAGTTGGTGGAATAAAGAAGTCATTATCATCATTGAAGAGATGTAATGAATGTTGGCCTATGGTGTGTATAAAGCAAAGTGGTGAGAGCAAAATCAGTGGAAAATGTGGGCTGAACCTTGTCCAGTTTCAATTACAAGCAGGATATCTGAAGAAGAAGACAATTACACTGCATTGAGAAGTGGTATGGGTATTTGGTTAGCAATGGCCTTGATTCCCCTTGGCTTCACCCAGATTATGACTTTGATGGCTAGTTCTTGTCACTGTGCCATTATTTCATATATGAATTATCTTTTATTTAGATAAAGATAAAAATCCATCTGCTGTTGCTAAAATGGCATATGAGATGAAGGACAAGAGCCACTGATAACTCTTAGTTGTAGATGGGAGACAAAGGAACTTTGAGCTACATGACTACTATGACAGAGCTAGGGTGCAGAGATGGAGATATAGGAGAGTAAGGCTGATAAAGGAGATAGAGGGAGAGCAGCCAGAGACAGATACTGTGGATATGAAGAGACCATGACAGAGACAGAAGGTGAGACAGATACAGAAGTGAGACAGAGAAATAGAATGTGAGACAGAGGGCACAGGTGGGTGATGGAGAGGATGAGGGAGGGAGATAGTAATAATGAGGGAGGAAGACAGTGGCAGAGAGACAGGGACCTCAATAGAGAGATAATAGAGGTGAGACAGGATGATGGAGAGAGACAGTGGCAGAGAGACAGAGATACGATTAGAGACATGACAGAGAGATAAATGGGGTGAGACAGACAGCAATGAGAGATAGTGGGAGGAGGAGAGGCATAGAGACAGAGACCTCGATAGAGAGAAAGTATTATTGAGGCAGAAAGCAGGGGTGGGGGGCAGAGAGGCAGGATGATGGAGAAGATGAGGAGAGACACAGAGAGTGAGTGAGAGGGAGGAAGAGAGCTAGAGAAGAGGAGGAAAGACAGAGAGGGAGGAGGAAAGACAGAGATGGAGACAAGGGAAGGAAGAACAGGATGGAGTGATGGTGAGGGAGGGAGAGCTTGAGAGACAGAACCTGACTATGAAAATGGAGCCTGATGAATGGACTGATAGGGGCAGAGACAGGGGGCAAGATGCAAGATAGAGGTAAGTATCTCTGTCCCATAGTTCAGACTTATTTTATTTATAACTAAAGCATAGGTGTAGCCTCTGAAGTAAAAGCTACATTCTGGATACTCACTTACTTACTTCATAGATTGTGTATGATGCCTAGAAAGATCAAATACAAATACCTGAGCCAAGAAACAGCCAGGAACAGATAACTGATGAACTGAAAAGGCATGTGACAGAAGCATGATGACAAAGCCATGACAGAATTATGTGCTGTACACAAGATGACAGAAGTATGGCACTTGACAGACCTCTGTCATCTCTGCTGGTCACAGAGCATGTACAATTTACCATGGAGATACTTGACAAAATGTCTCAGATGACCTGCACCATGACTTAGTTCCCTTGTGACTCCTAGTCTCTGGCCCCATGGTGGACAAACTAAGGGTCACAGCTACGTATGTATTCTACATACTTTTCATTTGTTTCAGTATACTGGAGCAGCCAACAGTTTGTGCAAGGGTGCAACATGTAAGTTGAAGCCAAGTGTGACTTATGATAGAGAAACTGGTCAACAGTGATATGTATGTACATAGTAAACCCTTCAAAATCATCAGTTTCAGTACTTAATATGTGCTAGGATCAATTTCAATAGGCTTGTATTACAAAAATAGAAATATACCATGAATGAGGTTTATGTTGGGGTTTTCCCATCCCATCTGAAGTGGATGGGTCTCTCCCTATGCTACATTAGTTTCCCTATGCTACATGTAAAGACTATAGTCAATTATGTGGTGGATTGTTCAAATTGAGATGGTCTTTATGAGAAATGATGCATTTGAGTGACATATGGTGTGGCCTACATACACTGGACACAGTATTTGAAAAAGAGAGAGAGAAAAATTGGGAAAAGGAGAAATAAATATTTAGCCTTCCATGTTTGCCTTTCCCTTCCCATATGAGAGGATGACTCATTAAACTTCACCCTGGATGCCAGAGTATCTGGGTGTTCAATCCCTAAAATCTGCTCCCTGGCCTCTAACAGCTGGATGTGGAGTCTTTCTGCATCTTGCCATCTTCCCATATGGGAATATGTCCATGCCAAGTCATTCCTAGAGGCCAGGGTCTCTGGATGTTCAAACCCTAATATTCGCTCCCTTGCCTCTAAAACAGAGACCTGCAGTCTTTCTGCATCTGGCAATTTTCCAATCTTGGAATAGGTGTTTGCCAAGTCATTTCTAGAGGTCAGGGTCTCTGGGTGTTCAAACCCTAATATTTTCTCCCTCACTTCTAACACATGGGCCAGCAGGCCTTCTGCATCTGGCAATTTTCCAATATTGGAATATGTGTTTGCCAAGTCATTCCTGGAGATGAGAGTGTGGGGATGGTCATTCCCTAGGACTCTCTCCCTGCCCTCCAAAACCTGGACCTGCAGTCTTTCAGCATCTGGCCATTTTCCCATATTGAAATATGTCTTTGCCAAGGCATTCCTAGAAGTCAGGGTGTGTGGGTGTTCAGTCCCTAGTCTCTCTCTAGCCTCCAACACCTGAATATGGAGTCTTTCTGCCTCTGACCATCTGCCCATTTTTAAATATGTGTTTGCCAAGTCATTGCTGGAGATCAGGGTGTCTGGGTGTTCAGTCCCTAGGATTCTCCGTCTCACCTCCAACACATGAAGCAGCAGTATTACTGCATCTGCCCATTTTCCCATTTTAGAATATGTGTTTGCCAAGTCATTCCGGGACATCAGGGTGTCTGGTTGTTCTTTCCCTAGTATTCTCTCTCTGGCCTCCAAAACCTGGACCTGCAATATTGCTGCATCTGCCCATTTTCCCATAGTCGAATATGTGGTTCCCAAGTCATTCTTGGAGATCATGGTATGAGGGTGTTCAGTACCTAAGATTCTCTCCCTGGCCTCCAATACCTGGACTTGCAGTCTTTCTGCATCTAGCCATCTTCCCATATGGGAATATGTCTGGGCCAAGTGACTCCTTGCAGTTAGAGTGTATTGGTGTTCAGTTTCTAGGACTCTCTCCCTGGATTCCAACACATGAACCTGCAGTTTTTCTGCATCTCGCCATCTTCCCATATTGGAAAATGTCTGTGCCAAGTCAATCCTAGAGGTTTGGGTGTATTGGTGGTCAGTCCCCAGAATTCTCTCCCTCACCTCCAACACTTGGGTGTGCAGTCTTTCTGCATCTGGCCATCTTCCCATGCTGGAACATGTATTTGCCAAGTGATTCCTGGAGGCAAGGGTGTCTGGGTGGTCTGTTCCTAGGATTCTGTCCCTGGCCTCCAACACCTGGGCCTGTAGCCTTTCTGCATCTGGCCATCTTCCCATATTGTAATATATCAATGCCAAGTCATTCATGGACATTAGGGTGTATTGATGCTCATTCCCTGCAATTCTCTCCCTGGCCTCCAACACTTGGAGCTGCAGTTTCTCTGCATCTGGCCATTTTCCCATATTTGAATATATCTGTGCCAAGTGACTCCTGGCAGTTAGGGTGTATTGGTGCTCAGTCCCTAGGACTCTCTCCCTGGATTCCAAGACCTGGACAAGCAATCTTTCTGCATCAGGCCATCTTCCCAGACTGAAAAATGTCCATGCCAAGTCACTCTTGGAGGTTAGGGTGTATTCATGTTCAGTCCCTAGGATTCTGTCCCTGGCTTCCAACACTTGGACCTGTAGTTGTTCTGCATCTGGCCATCTTCCCATATTGTAATATGTCTTTCCCAACTCTCTCCTAGAGTCCAGGGTCTCTAGGTGTTCAGTCCCTAGGATTCTCTCCCTGGCTTCCAACACCTGGACCTGCAGTCTTTCTGCATCGGGCCATCTTCCCATGTTGGAATGTGTCAAAGCCAAGTCACTCTTGGACATTAGGGTGGATTGGTGTTCATTCCCTAGGATTGTCTTCCTAGCTTGCAACACTTGGACCTCCAGTCTTTCTGCATCTAGCCATTTTCTCATATTGAAATAAGTCTTTGCCAACTCTCTCTGAGAGTCCAGAGTGTCTAGGTGTTCACTCCCCAGGATTCGCTCCCTGGCCTCTAACACCTGGACTTGCAGTCTTTCAGCATCAGGCCATTTTCCCATATTGGAATATGTCCATGCCAGGTAACTATTGGAGATTAGGGTGTATTGGTGTTCAGTCCCTAGGATTCTCTCCCTGGCTTCCAACACCTGAACCTGCAGTCTTTCAGCTTCTAGCCATCTTCCCATTCTATAACATGTCCAAGCCAAGTCACTCTTGGAGGTTAGGGTGTATTGGTGTTCAGTCCCTAGGATTCTCTCCCTGGCTTCCAATACCTGAACCTGGAGTCTTTCTGCTTCTGGCCATCTTCCCATATTGGAATATGTCCATGCCAGGGAACTCTTGGAGGTTAGGGTGTATTGGTGTTCAGTTCCTAGGATTCTCTGCCTGGCATCCAACACCTGAACATGCAGCTGTTCTGCATCTGAGGATCTTCCCATACTATGATATGTCCAAGCCAAGTCACTCTTGGAGGTTAGGGTGTATTCATGTTCAGCCCCCAGGATTCTCTCCCTGGCTTCCAACACCTGGACCTGTAGTCTTTCTGCTTCTGGCCATCTTCCCATATTGTAATATGTGCTTGCCAACCCTCTCCTAGAGCCCAGAGTGTCTAGGTGTTCAGTCCCTAGGATTTTCTCCCTGCCCTCTAACACCTGCACCTGCAGTCTTTCTGCATCTGGCCATCTTCCCATATTAGAATATGTCCATGCCAAGTTACTCTTTGAGGTTAGGGTGTATTGGTGTTCAGTCCCCAAGATGCTCTCCCTGGCTGCCAACACCTCAACCTGCAGTTGTTCTGCATCTGGGTATCTTCCCATACTGTAATATGTCCAAGCCAAGTCACTCTTGGAGGTTAGGGTGTATTCATGTTCAGCCCCCAGGATTCTCTCCCTGGCTTCCAACACCTGGACCTGAAGTCTTTCTGCTTCTGGCCATCTTCCCATATTGTAATATGTGCTTGCCAACCCTCTCCTAGAGCCCAGGGTGTCTAGGTGTTCAGTCCCTAGGATTTTCTCCCTGCCCTCTAACACCTGCACCTGCAGTCTTTCTGCATCTGGCCATCTTCCCATATTAGAATATGTCCATGCCAAGTTACTCTTTGAGGTTAGGGTGTATTGGTGTTCAGTCCCCACGATGCTCTCCCTGGCTGCCAACACCTCAACCTGCAGTTGTTCTGCATCTGGGTATCTTCCCATACTGTAATATGTCCAAGCCAAGTCACTCTTGGAGGTTAGGGTGTATTCATGTTCTGCCCCCAGGATTCTCTCCCTGGCTTCCAACACCTGGACCTGGAGTCTTTCTGCTTCTGGCCATCTTCCCATATTGTAATATGTGCTTGCCAACCCTCTCCTAGAGCCCAGGGTGTCTAGGTGTTCAGTCCCTAGGATTTTCTCCCTGCCCTCTAACACCTGGACCTGCAGTCTTTCTGCATCTGACCATCTTCCCATATTAGAATATGTCCATGCCAAGTTACTCTTTGAGGTTAGGGTGTATTGGTGTTCAGTCCCCAGGATGCTCTCCCTGGCTGCCAACACATGCACCTGCAGTTTTTCTGCATCTGGGTATCTTCCCATACTGTAATATGTCCAAGCCAAGTCACTCTTGGAGGTTAGGGTGTATTCATGTTCAGCCCCCAGGATTCTCTCCCTGGCTTCCAACACCTGGACCTCCAGTCTTTCTGCTTCTGGCCATCTTCCCATATTATAATATGTGCTTGCCAACTCTCTCCTAGAGCCCAGGGTGTCTAGGTGTTCAGTCCCTAGGATTTTCTCCCTGCCCTCTAACACCTGCAACTGCAGTCTTTCTGCATCTGGCCATCTTCCCATATTAGAATATGTCCATGCCAAGTTACTCTTTGAGGTTAGGGTGTATTGGTGTTCAGTCCCCAAGATGCTCTTCCTGGCTGCCAACACATCAACCTGCAGTTGTTCTGCATCTGGGTATCTTCCCATACTGTAATATGTCCAAGCCAAGTCACTCTTGGAGGTTAGGGTGTATTCATGTTCAGCCCCCAGGATTCTCTCCCTGGCTTCCAACACCTGGACCTCCAGTCTTTCTGCTTCTGGCCATCTTCCCATATTATAATATGTGCTTGCCAACTCTCTCCTAGAGCCCAGGGTGTCTAGGTGTTCAGTCCCTAGGATTTTCTCCCTGCCCTCTAACACCTGCACCTGCAGTCTTTCTGCATCTGGCCATCTTCCCATATTAGAATATGTCCATGCCAAGTTACTCTTTGAGGTTAGGGTGTATTGGTGTTCAGTCCCCAAGATGCTCTTCCTGGCTGCCAACACATCAACCTGCAGTTGTTCTGCATCTGGGTATCTTCCCATACTGTAATATGTCCAAGCCAACTCACTCTTGGAGGTTAGGGTGTATTCATGTTCAGCCCCCAGGATTCTCTCCCTGGCTTCCAACACCTGGACCTGGAGTCTTTCTGCTTCTGGCCATCTTCTCATATTGTAATATGTGCTTGCCAACTCTCTCCTAGAGTCCATGGTGTCTAGGTGTTCAGTCCCTAGGATTCTCTCCCTGGCTTCCAATACCTGAACCTGGAGTCTTTCTGCTTCTGGCCATCTTCCCATATTGGAATATGTCCATGCCAGGGAACTCTTGGAGGTTAGGGTGTATTGGTGTTCAGTTCCTAGGATTCTCTTCCTGGCTGCCAACACATGGACCTGCAGTTGTTCTGCATCTGGGTATCTTCCCATACTGTAATATGTCCTAGCCAAGTCACTCTTGGAGGTTAGGGTGTATTCATGTTCAGCCCCTAGGATTCTCTCCCTGGCTTCCAACACCTGGACCTCCAGTCTTTCTGCTTCTGGCCATCTTCCCATATTATAATATGTGCTTGCCAACTCTCTCCTAGAGCCCAGGGTGTCTAGGTGTTCACTCCCTAGGATTTTCTCCCTGCCCTCTAACACCTGCACCTGCAGTCCTTCTGCATCTGGCCATCTTCCCATATTAGAATATGTCCATGCCAAGTTACTCTTTGAGGTTAGGGTGTATTGGTGTTCAGTCCCCAAGATGCTCTTCCTGGCTGCCAACACCTCAACCTGCAGTTGTTCTGCATCTGGGTATCTTCCCATACTGTAATATGTCCAAGCCAAGTCACTCTTGGAGGCTAGGGTGTATTCATGTTCAGCCCCCAGGATTCTCTCCCTGGCTTCCAACACCTGGACCTCCAGTCTTTCTGCTTCTGGCCATCTTCCCATATTATAATATGTGCTTGCCAACTCTCTCCTAGAGCCCAGGGTGTCTAGGTGTTCAGTCCCTAGGATTTTCTCCCTGCCCTCTAACACCTGCAACTGCAGTCTTTCTGCATCTGGCCATCTTCCCATATTAGAATATGTCCATGCCAAGTTACTCTTTGAGGTTAGGGTGTATTGGTGTTCAGTCCCCACGATGCTCTCCCTGGCTGCCAACACATCAACCTGCAGTTGTTCTGCATCTGGGTATCTTCCCATACTGTAATATGTCCAAGCCAAGTCACTCTTGGAGGTTAGGGTGTATTCATGTTCAGTCCCCAGGATTCTCTCCCTGGCTTCCAACACCTGGACCTGCAGTCTTTCTGCTTCTGGCCATCTTCCCATATTGTAGTATGTCCTTGCCAACTCTGTCTTAGAGTCCAGGGCATCTAGGTGTTCAGTCCCTAGGATTTTCTCCCTGCCCTGTAACACCTGTACCTGCAGTCTTTCTGCATCTGGCCATCTTCCCATATTAGAATATGTCCATGCCAAGTTACTCTTTGAAGTTAGTGTGTATTGGTGTTCAGTCCCCAAGATTCTCTGCCTGGCTTCTAACACCTCACCCTGCAGTTGTTCTGCATCTGGGTATCTTCCCATTCTATAATATGTCCAAGCCAAGTCACTCTTGGAAGTTAGGGTGTATTGGTGTTCAGTCCCTAGGATTCTCTCCCTCATCTCTAGCACCCAGACCTGCATTCCTTCTGCATCTTCCCATCTTCCCATCTTGCAATATGTGTTTGCCAAGTCATTCCTGGATGTTAGAGTGTATGGATGTTCTTTTCCTAGGATTCTCTCCCAAGCCTCCAACACCTGTATCTGCAGCCTTTCTCCATCTGGCCATCTTCCCATTTTGGAATATGTCAATGCCAACTCTTTTCTAGAGGCCAGGGTCTCTGGATGCTCAGTCCCTAGGACTTGCTCCCTGGCCTCTAATACCTGGACTTGTAGTCCTTCTCCATCCAACCATTTTCCCTTCTTAATATATGTCTTTGCCAAGTCATTCCTAGAGATCAATGTGCATGGGTCTTCTCTTCCTAGTATTCTCTCCCTGACTTCTAATACCTGGACCTGCAGTCTTTCTGCATCTGGCCACCTTCCCATATTGGCATATGTGTTTGCCAAGTCACTTCTAGATGCTACAGTCTCTTGGTGTTCACTCCCTAGGATTTGCTCCCTAGCCTCCAACACCTGGATCTGCAGTTCCTCTGCATCTTCCCATCTTCCCATCTTGCTGTATGTTTCTGCCAAGTTAGCCCTGGAAGTCAGGGTGTATGTGTGTTCAGTGCCTAGTATGTGCTCTCTAGCCTCAACTATATCAATCTCAAGCCGTACTGCATCTGACCATCTGTTAGTCTCCTTGTATACAAAGGCAAATCTCATGGAGAGATCATCATAATATATATTATTCTTGTCATTTGGTGCACCCTCATTTGTTACAATGTGAGGCAAAAGTTCTTGTTGAAACAACTTGCCATTCCCTGTATCATCACACATATTAATACATCCTGTTATCAATGCTCTGGTTGCACATAGATGAGGTACATCATCAATAGCCAGTGCCCACTCTCTTATCCACATATGAATGACAGGGTGCATTGTCCATGAAAAAGATCTTTGTGTGGCAGGATCTCTGGATAACAGTGAATAATCACAAAGGACCTGCATGGCCTCTCTGAATGGCAGACTAAGCCACTGTCCATAACTATTGGATTTGAGTAACTGATGTGGAAGCTCTGATGTGGTAGTCTGTAATACACCACCACATGTAGTTGCTGGTGGCAACTCTGCAGCTTGTTTGAAAATGGTTTCCATAATATTCTGGTGATGAAAGAATCCCAGAACTTTCAGAATGAATAATGCATCTTGGGCACTTCTCGATTTTGTAGCCTTCTTCTCAATCATACTATATGACACTTTTAAAGTGCTATAAATATTGTTATTATATCCAGATGCCCCTTTCATTGATGGATTGTCTGCACCAAAGAAATCTGCTTGATATTTTTTGTACATGACCAGATACTCTGTCACTGGACAAAGTCCATTTGAGATGGTTGAGCCTGCAATATCCACAGCAAGAGGAAGGAACCCAAGTGTAGCAATAATTTGTTTAGACAATTCTTGAGTTGCAACATTTGTTTCAATATCAGAGTTAGCTGCAATTTTAAATAGAGTAAATGCTTCATCCCTCTCCATTGGAACAACATTTTCAAACTCTGTCACATTGTTGCAGAGTCTAGGATTACGGCTTGTGATCAATACATGAATCTGGCGGATTTGTGGCAAATAGTCTCCAACCACTCCATCCATTCCATCAGCATTGTCAAAGATGAGGAGGTATTTCTTTTGAATCTGTGCAAGCCATTCCAAAACTGCTTCAGCAGACTTTTCAACATCATGCAATTTTGCATCAGGCTCATCTGCAATATTTGAAATATCATTTGCTAGAGTTTCTGCATTTGTAGCATCTAGCCAGAAAATCCTCGAAAAGTTACTTAAAATTCCTAAATGAGTACTAGCAGGAGCAATCAAATAATTTACAGCTTACTAGTTATTGTTCATGAGTTCTTCAATGAATTTCAAACAAATCTGAGTTTTCCCAACTCCTCCCATACCATACAAAAGGAAATGCTTCCACGCGGAGTGTGGGCTCTGAGGGCAAAAAAAGTTCCGAAGTCTCATGAGATATTTTTCCCGTCCTACAAATCTTGGACTAGGACGGAACTTGGGAGTGTATATAGGTCCTTTGGAAGTATCCTCTGTGTAACACCATTAGCTCAAGTATTTCTATTTCTATTGATACCAACCACTTTGCTTATCAAATTCTGTCCACTGGATTTGCACTGCAAATGGAGCTTTCCGGACCATGTCTTGTACAATCAATGATATGGTATTGAAGTCATCATCATCCATGGATTGAAATTTGGCCATGCCACTGTGACTCTTATGCATGCCTATTGATGGGACATTAACACTGCCAGGAACCACAGCAGATGATTTGGGAACAATCTGGATGCATGCTGTTGTGGATGTGTTTGCGATATATTAGAATTCTGAAACTCACAATTTTAAATGTACCATCTGCAAGACGAGTTGGAAAATATTCATAGAAAAATTCCATCTGAAAATCAGCAGCAATCGGGTTAAAATCAGAGTTTTGTTGTTGTAATAGCTCTGAGTGAGAGATCAAATGCTTCAACAAGGTATTGTTTGGCCGGCAGCACAATGAAATAAATTTTAACACCATGTCTGTGCCTTGGTGAGGTGTACCAAGAAAGAGAATGCCATACGTTGATAAACAGATCCATTTGTATCGCATAAGATGCCTCTTATTGGCCATAGAAGCTTGTATCAGGGCCTATTACCAGCAGGCATGAAAAAGGTAACGATGAGTTTGTATTTCAAGATGACGTACACTTTTAAGAATAATACCCCCTAAACTGTGTGCAATAAAAATTATTGGACGCCTCTAAAGAACATTGACAATATTAATGAGCAAGGCAAGTACTGTTGATTTTCAGTCAACGAACCGTCGTGCGATCTGTCTCTCTAGAATTGGAAAGTTTTGCCAGAAAATCCTGTGCGTGGCCATACAAAGTCTGCTGAGAAGATTGATTCTCTGTATAAGCATCGTAACCGTAAGACCAAATTCGTGCTGTAGGAATAATCTGTGGGAGGAAGTCCCGGAGCCAGAGCTTCCCGTTATCGGCTGTCCAGGATGCTTCGCGATGGCCATCAAACCCATGAATAGCGACGATACTATGAAATCCGGAAACTATTAGCCAGTTGATACTGATATATCTGGAATTCAACTACTTACTCAATGGTTGGTGAAGTTCCCGGTGAAAGCTCTTTAATTCCGAAACCGGGATCATTGTATGTATCCCGTTGTTGATCCACGGCATCAGCAGGATCAGCACTTTCCAGTTCACTTACAGCGGCATAATGAATGGGTGTTGGAGTGGATGACATATTGAGATGGGATGGTAATAGTAATGAAGTGCTGGATACGTGTGAGAAGACAGCGATACGTTTTGTGACTGCACCGCACCCAGCACAGCCCAGTTAATTTTGGGGCTTGTACATGTGCCAGTTAAATTGGTTCTGTGAAAACGAATACAGCATTTTCAGGGGACGAATAATGACAATGACAACGTTTATTTCACCTGTGCATCATGTAAAGCACCATGCATAATCTGCACAAAACCTATCAGTCGGACATTAGTGAAGTTGTTGGAGTATAAAAGCAACCGCACTGAAACGTAATGAAGATTTCCATAAATTCCCTTTGAATTCCGCGAGGCTTAATTTCTTGCTGAAAAAGTCCTTGCTGAGACACCAGACACCTTATTTTTATAGTTGCTGTTTCGGAAAATGATGACAATTTCGAAGTCTTTCGTACAGTCTGTCTATGTACAGATACATTCCACAGGAGAGGGTTGTCAACATCCAAAGTAACATAGTGTGTATATTTTAGTTGGTGTCGTGTCGCGCTGAAGCAAAGAAAACTGTCGCATGTCCTTGGGAACGCGAAATCTTTATTCTTCTCGAGATCAGTCATCATTTTTTGAGGTAGTAATAATTGTACAAAATCTCGTAACTACGTCTAAGTCAGATGTAGGGATTTCATGAGACATATAAAAGCAGTAGTCATGGGACGGGTAAAGTTGCTCAAAGCACATACACACCACATCGTGAACTGTGGTACCGCTGGAAGGGCATTGCATGCATTCTACCTAGGCGGAATCGTATCAAGCAGGATCAAAATGAGAGACATACAACAATGCCTAAGGCAAAATCATGTCACAATGCAGCAGAGGAGATAAGTAACGGGCAGAAATGATAAAAAT
Source organism: Hysterangium stoloniferum (assembly GCA_015178975.1). Lineage (NCBI taxonomy): Eukaryota > Fungi > Basidiomycota > Agaricomycetes > Hysterangiales > Hysterangiaceae > Hysterangium > Hysterangium stoloniferum. Next base: position 77,876 of record WHVD01000244.1, read on the forward strand.
CAAGAAGACATAAGAAAACGAGCTATGGACAACTTCACTATGGCATCCCCTTGAAAATCAGCACACGATACCAAGCCTTTGCACCTCTAATCGCCTCGTCGTCCCGCATCCCCGCCGGTTTCCCCCCCACCACTGCGTCGAACCCGATCGACATTGAAACTGTTTATTCAAGTCCACGCACGGTTTAACCTTCGCGCTCGTGTTGCTCTGAGAGGGGCGCTGTACTCGGGAAAGGGGAGAAATTCGGATTTAGGTCTGTTGGTATCCTGACTTTGCACAAAAGCATCAACATCACGAGCAAGGTGAGGAAGAGGAAAGAAATGAAAGCAAGGAAAATAAAACAGAGAAGCCCGACTAACCAACTAGCCAACCCCCCATAAAACCAACACCTATCCTCCTCCCACCTCCTCGCAGGAAGACCATAAACACTCATGAGCAGATACGCCTGAACCCTATCAACGCTCTTCAGTCGTCGATGGCAGCCGCTGCTGCGTGTTTAGCGAAGTGCATGCCGATTTTGTAGGCAGCAAGGTAGTGAGATGAGATTGCTAAGGTTGTGGGTTGGGCTAACGTGTTTGTACAAGGTGTATTATAAAGAAGGCTGGAAAGGAAAGAAGTGGTAAAAGACTTACATACCGACAGTGAAGAGGAACGGATCTCGTTCTGAACGTTTTGGACAGTGTAGAGAACGGGGTCTGGGATGGATAGGAGGGGCTAGTAAATAGCAAAAAAAGGAAAAACACTACTCAAGCTGGCATATTTGAAAAATATTCCACCAATGGAAAACAAAAAAGTCAACACCAAACTCGAAAAGACATAGAATCACAAGCCACTTACATATCAACCAACTCCCCTGCGGTCTCCCAATCCACCAACCCAGTCAAAGAAATAGCTACAGCGGGCGCGTTTAAAACCCGTCCTAGTGCGAGATTGGATGCAGGTCCTGGGGTGAGGCTTCATCATAGGCAGAGGAGTGTTTCAGCCTCTTCACTTTTGACTGTCGATGATGAAGCGGGAAAGGGAGGGAAAAGGAGATAGCGCTACCACTGCCATCCTATTCTCCGCAAACATAGATAATCATGGAGGAGGAAGAGGTCCAATACCCGATCTAACTCGGGATGGAAAAGGATGTTCGAGGAGTGTCTTGTTCCTTCATATATGCATCTACACATCTAGCGTACAGCTGCAAACCCCGCAGACTACGCGCATATTGAAAAAAGAGGTGTAATATCCCCGTCTAAAAGGTCTAGCTCGGGATGGGATTGTGGTTGATAGAAAGAAAGAGTGGGTTGGTGAATTTATGTGATCGGTATTATCATTCTTGGAACTGCGATGACTGTGATTGTGAGGATTTGCCGCCGTCCCCTTGGTTTCTAATAACACCAGGATTCGTGTCAAGGACCCAAAATTTAGCCCATCTTACATAATCTAAGATCGACTGGATATTTGACCACTTTTATCATTTGTTATGGTGGGTTGAAACGGACATATCATTCTGGGCATGTCTGCTCTCATGCTGCGCCTTTGCGTTTGTCATTATATGCCCCAACCCCAACGTCAGTCCAATATCATTTTACTGCAAAATCACTCTTTCATGTTAGGAGAGGGGGTGTTGACCATGGAAAAGGAGTTGGGGGAAGAGGGCATACATATGGGGATCTGTACAAGAAGTGGGAATCAACCCACTGCACTACCTACTACATCTTCGCCTTGCATCCCGCCCACCACAAACGGCGTTTCTGCCTGTCGGGCAAGACTATCATAAACTGGTTCCGGCTATGCAATATTAAAAAGCGGGACTCAAAGCCTTTTCCCATGCCAGTGGAGAAACTCGCAGCGGGGCCGCAATCAGTGGGTAGACTCTGCGCTTCTACGAGTGGGCAACCTGAGTCTGAGCCTTCTGTACAGGTTATTGTCACAATCCTGCAGAACCAATGTCAAGAACACGCACGCTAAGCGTGATTGCGACGAGCTGAGTTCACGGTTGTCTCGCAGGCCTCTAAACAGCTTCCTGCACGTCGTCCGTATCCGGCAGCCGCTGGTTCATCAATCTCGTGCGCACCCTTGCAGCGCTGAAGAGTTTGTTTGACGCGACGTCGCCGCATATGCACGATGGTGCAGTTGTCCAGGCGACGATTACGAGTAGGGCGCCACGTGTGGTGTTTGCGCATGCGGCGAAGGTATTGCAGGGTATCGTTCTCAAGATCTAGCGCGACTCCGGTGTATCCGTCCGAAAAGGGGAAGAAGAAAGAAAGAAGCCCCACTAACCGCCCCATAAAACAAACTCCTATCCTCCCCCCATCTCAACGCTCTTCACGCTATCGATGAACGCTGTTGCTGCTGCGTATTCAGGGATGTTCATGGCGATGTTGTGGAGTCTTGGGCAAGAGGGCAGGTAGCGAGATGAGATTGCTAAAACTGTCTATGGGGTTAGCATGTTTATACGAGTTGTATTATAAAGAAGACTGGAAGGGAAAGAAGTGGGAAAGGACGTACCGGCGGTGAAGAGGAACAGGTCCCGTTCGTAGACCGCTTTGGGCAGTGTGGAGAACGTGGTTTAGGATGGATACGAAGGGCTGACAAATAGCAGAAAGCACTATAAACATTCGTCTTTTGAAAGGAAGAAGGATAAACACTGCTTACGCTAACATATCTACCACCATTGGAAAAGGAAAAGTCAACACCGAATATCGAAAAACCTAGGAACACGAGGCACTCACATATCAAACAACTCCTTTGCAGTCTCTCAATCCACTAACCCACTCGAGAGAATAGCGGGCGGGGCACCGCGCGTTCCCAAGACCCTTCGGTGGGAGGTTGGCAGCAGGCCCTGGGGCGAGATAACCTGTCGAAGTAATACCAAATCCTTCGTTGGTTGCAGATTCGAATTCTGTTCAAAGTCGTCTTCGTCATAGGTAGCGGCGCGTTTCAGCTTAGCCTCGGAACCTTTTTCACTTTTTATTGTTGATGATGATGACGTTGACGTTGAAGAACCGGGTTTCGAAACAACACACGCCTCTTTGAGACTAAGCCGCGCAAGCATACCCATCGGCGCAGAACGAGAGGGGAGTGTGTGTAGGTGGTGGAATGAGTGGTGGAGGGAATAGGTTTTATAGCACAAACGAGATGATTTTGTCGATCTCCGGCTTGGTGTTTTTGTGTTGGTTCCTCGCACTGTCCTTCCTTCTCACCTACAACCTTCCTTCACTTCCTCTCTAACTCTTCATCCCAAGGCACCTCCTCGTCACTCCCGGTCCTTTCACTACACGCTCATCCACTGCCCCTGCAAACACAAACACAAACAACATAATCCATAGTGAGCTTCCCAATCTCTGCATCTGAATGTACATCCAACCCACCTGTCCCCACTTCCACTCCTACCCTGCCTTAATGCGGGCCAGGCACAATACTCCTTACACTAGCATCTGGAGATTAATGACGATGTGGTTGTTAATTTTGTTCGTTTCGCCGCTTGACTCTGCCGCTGGGCCTGAGCCTGTTGCCCAGCAGCAGTTTGTGCCCTCCAGCCGCAATCCGTGCAGGCGTAGAGAGCAAAAGGACCAGTCCGGGTCGCAATTGTGGTTGAGGTTGTGATTAAGTATGCGATTGCGACTGCAACTGCGAGGGTTTGGAAGGGAGTTCTGCCAAGGCGTCGTGAGACTGATATGTTGTCGTTGTTGTCGCTTGAAGTGGGGTTGAGATTGGGATCAAGATTGGACGTGTAGCTAGTGTTGCGGTGCGGCGCTAGAACTTCGATTGTGGAGCTGGCTATACTGGGGTTGGATTGCGATTGTGGGGATAGCTACGACTGCTGTGGTCGGACCCGTGCCGCCTGCTTCGCCCCTGCCCCCAACGGCACTTGAAACGCTATGGGGATACGCAGTTGAGATCGATCCACCCGACCTCAAGACTGGCTCCGATCCCGTGAGCGATATCCCATTAGACCTTGGCCCTTTGCTGCTGCAAACATAAAGTCCCGCCTCCGGATCCCAATGTCCCCTCACCTCCTCCACCCCTTCACACCAAACATAAACCATCTCACAATTTCCGGAGGGTTAACACTAACACTTGCGCTCGTCGTTGAAGCACAGTCTCTAAATTCACAGGATCCAGTGAGGGATGGCATGTCAAAAGACGGTGAGATAGGGGATTGACGGGCATGTTGTTGCTAGTATTGAAGGCTATGGAGATTTTCATGTCAATACCGCTGCAGGTACCTAGACGGGGAATTGCAGCTAGAGCCTGATTCGGACTTGATGTTTGGATCTGATTTTGAGCCTGGGGCAACCGTATGTATTTGCTAAAGGAAAAGCGGTCTTCATCATCATCTGGGATGAGGGGATGAGTGAAAGCAGGAGCGTGTGCTTGGTATTGCTGAAGTTCAGCATGGGCTTAGAAGCGTGCGACTTGAAACCAACCTATCGAAGACCAATTATTGAACGTGTGGATTACAGTTGACTCCCTGATAATCCATACGTCCGTGGACACTCCGGGATTATGGGGGATTATGGGGTACAAGGGAGCACGACTAGCTGCAAATACGAAACTCCTATCGGTTTCAAGGGAGTCTGGGTTGCCAGAGGAATGGGGTAAGAGAGAGTCGCATAGTTATCCATGGCCTGACTAAGACCGGCTGAAGCAAGCTAGACGGCATGATCGTCTGGCGATCCGAGGCTGACATCCGTGCGGACGGGACGTTGGCAATTAGGTAACGTCGCGAAGCATAACGTGGATCATCGCTCCTGCTCATATAGGATAGCTGCGACGTCGTCCAAGTGCACATCTCGTCTTGATGCCTGTACCATGCTATCTCTTTGAATATAGGCGGCGTGTCCGTCCTCTTTGTGCTCCAGTCTACCTGAGAAACTTTTCACATTTGTCATATGTAAGGTTATTACTCTTGAGAATTTATCTTATTTACTTCTTACTGTATGGCCCATCTAGAGGGTGCTGTGACTGAGATACCCTTTCCACCTTTTGAAACAAATAGAAATAAAATAGACCCTGAATATTTATTGTATCTGACGGCTTATATTGCTTTACCTCTACGTCTACAGATCCTACCGCGGTTCAATCATCAAATTCCCGGTTTGCCGGGTCACTACGACTACGAATGGCACCCTCAAGATCCCCGCTCGCCATCCCGAATTCCATGGGTAATCCACAAAGGTAACCGCTCCCTAAGGATTGCGCTCAATATGTCTCTGTGTTCATACGAAACTTCGGGCTACTGCTTCCTACAACTCGCATCAGGTGCACTCTCACTTAGCTGCGAAGCATACGAACGCATTAACAAATGCGCTGTTCACGAATGGTTCGTCCAAGACGGCCGACACTTCTTTCGTGTAGGAGTGGGGATAGGTGACATTGAATTGGGCGACAATGCAAACGCATCACGCCCCGCGGGCAATGAATACTTGAAAGGGACAGGGACAGTGAGTGGAGCGGAAAATGAAATGCTGAAAGCCGCACCTGTGCCTGCCCTGAGAGTCACGGCTGAGCTGGGTACCCCTACGCCACGCTCAACTACAAGGCATCCACGAGTAGCTCTGATGCGAAAGTCTATGCGTATTTAGAGATGGCCTTCGAGAAATCCGGGAAGCATTCTGTGGCTTATGTCTGTGATTACTTGCTTCCTTCATTTCAAGTTCTTAGGGTGTTCTGAACAGCATAGATCGCATTTGACAACGTTTTCTGAATCCGAGCACGTGTGGGAGATGATATCGACACTGTTGGAACTGGCAATTCCTTTTTAAGGTTTGTTTTTTGAGTCCGATGCAGACTTTCTGCTTCTCCTAACCCTTTTATGAATACCGCAACGAGAATGGGGGAGAATCTGGCGAAGGCGTAGGGTGAAGGCAGCGTTAGTAAGGAGACCATCAAGAGATTTGTACAGAAGTTCATTCTTTACGAATGACTTCCGAATGAGGCGGCTGGTAATGTGTTTCTTAAGTCAGAACCATACATTGATTCGGGAGGGCTTAGGACTAAATCCCGATCCAGTGGAAATGAACTCGGGAGCACACTGGGTCCAAATTGGTATTACTTACAATCACTTGGGATTTATATTTTTATGCAGGCACATTGCAGACTCATACTTGCACCTCCCGTACATACTCATCCTAGACATCGTCTTTCTAAGGGCATCTAGTGGGGTCTTAAAAACAAAATAAAGTCATGCATTTACACCTGAAGGTTCCTTGCACCACGAGCGACATGGGTACCCGGTCGGATCTAAAGAAGCAAGCAAGATGTACAGCAGATCCTGGTGTGGGAAGACTTTCTCCGCCGATGTCGACACCTCTTCTAGGTCACGGATCATCTTAAATATAATAATATACCCAGGGACAAGAGACAGTGCGGATCTAGACAGGTTTCTTATATTCACACAATTGACTGTTCAGTCCTTGGTTCTAGCGCATGGTCGTGGGAGCTTGTATTATGAAATTTTCCTGTCAATTGTCACCGATGAATTACCAGTTAGGCGAACAGCCCTTGACCTTGAAATCCAGATCCCGGGCTACATTTGCCGATGCAAGGAAAGCATTAATATTTCCGGGAGTCCCAGGGAGAACCAGAGTATGTGTTTCAACGAGCGCTCGCCAATAAACGATAGTTTCAGTCCAAAACAGCTTCTTCACACTGGAAGGCTGCTCTAAGAATGTAAAGAGTCCTTCCGCAACCCTCGAAAAGCAAGCTGCTAGATTTATTTGTCGATTGAAAACGAGTATTATAGATTTATCTGAAAATATCCACGGCTTAAAAATTTTTGATTTACACGGCAGTGGATGGTCAGTTCCGAACACGTGGGTAAGGGATTCATATTATGGTTTACTTGCAGCTTGTAACGGGAGCGGACCTGGTGGCGGACTTCGCACGCAGCGGTCTACCGCCGTTGTCTCAGGAGGTAAAGAGAGGGTAGATAATTTTCCGATCATTACACTGTTTCATTTATATTATCTGTCGTTAGGGGGTTTAGTCTACGAATGCTAGCATAAATAGGGAAGCCACCCATTAGCTACAGGAGTTATTTCGAATTGGAGCCTATTCCTACTCTGTTCGTTCCTCTTCGTAAGAAGCTCAAACCGAAGGATTACGCTATCTTTAAAGCCGAACCTTACACAGCTGTTCCTGGCACAGACCGAAGACTGACCTACCTCCGAAACCAATCATGCTTCGGCACCGACAAAATGTGCGATAGATATATCGCCATTTAGCTTGATTTTATAAATTTATATTCCATTGTAGGGAAGTTGCAGATTCTGCGTATCCTGCGAGCTGGCCCTTCAGTGTTTGTGCACTTGAGGAAAGTGTTTTCGACACTGGATAACAGCGTCTAGAACACTTCATTCAAGTGCATTTTCTTACTACAGTGGTTGCACATTACAATAATTGAACTTGGGGACACCTATCTGAGATCTAATAGTAAATATTCTGGCACTCATCATCAACACAAACACAATGGTTTTGGCTAACAAGACCATGAATCCCAAAGTTTAGTATAATACTACTATATATCACTGTTCTCGCTTCACATGTAGTTACCTGCCGGTAATTCCTTTGCTCATATTTGTGCTCACCACTCGCTGCTCAACATCTCACCATGTAACAATCAAATCATATGCAACTTTTGTTTTGCGGCTTCGCACAATGAATTTTGTAGTGTGCAAAATTCTAAATTTAAGAAACATTTCAAATACATTGATTAAATAGCTCATTGATGTACCATAAAAGGTTATTACTAATGTATTAACACAAGACAAAAGGACACCGTTAAGAATGGGAGTTATGTACTCCTTAAATTAGATATAAAATGCCTTAGGTTTCGTCTTGCAAATGTCTATCTAATTTTCAACCATTGTTTCCTTTTAATGTTGTCCTAAAATGACATTTTATGCAGTGAAAACAACGCTGTTAAATTCAACCTAAAGGTTACCTTCAATCCCATCTTTACATGACCTAAAATGTCTATTTTAAGTAAGGTTTGGTACAAAACAAAATTCATTATCAAAGTTTATCTCCTTGGGAAGCATTTTGCGGTGCTCCAAAAAGGGTTCACCGCGGCAGTGTATATCTTTGTGGAAGCATGGCCACAAGACTATAGCTCGAAATTAATCTGGGGCTGACTGCGCCATAAAAAGGCTGTATCCCCTTCTGGTATCAGTACGACTGCTGTCCACCAATGTCTACTCCCAACGAGATGACTCTGAGCAAACACGATAGCGCGCAATCTCGCCTGATAAAGACTGAAGTTGACAGCGCCAACTTGAAGGCAGCAGGCGGGAAGCATCGCTCTGGACTGTAATTACATTATACATCGCAATGCCACTCCTCGAATAACAGAAAAGCGGTGTTACTTTCAACTCTGACGTTCAAGAACACTAGAAATACTATTCTATGGGGGTGACAATCGACCAAACTATTATTAGAAGCTGTGAGCCTTCAGGGGAAGGCGTGAAAAAGTAGTAAGGTAGCTTGGTACACTGGAGCCTATATCGTTGAGGGGGTAAGGGCACCTTGGTTACGAAGGCAGATGAACCGCCGTAAATCCTGTGTAAGCACGGCCACATGGTTGTTCCGACTGACTGCTGCATAAAAGGGCAGCACCCCCTTCTAATGTAAGTACGACTCTACCCACCAATGACTACTTTCAACGAGGCGAGTCTGGGGAATTACGAGTCGCCGACGGCTGAAGTCCCCCTCGAAGATGTTGAGGAGTTACCCCCTTTGATTTCCCCAAATGTATTGAGCTCACAGGAACGGGAGCAGATCATCGAGAGGGGGATGAGGGAAAGATTCCGGTTGAAGCTCCGAGAACGATGGAGCTGTAATGAACCCAGGCATGATATATGCTACCTGGCACCCGATGATGGCCAGCACATACCACTGTCTGCAAATCATGTAGAGGTTTGGGTTGACGAGTTGGTGAGTAAGGTACAATGCTATTATCATGTAATCTGTATGACATTCTGTGCATTTCAGTGTCAAGGAGAAACGAGTTACCATGACCCACCGCTTATTGTTACAATGCCAGGGAGGCCCACGGACACCACATCCAAGCCGAGCCCATATCACAGTCATGACTGGGGAGCGACCTCACGGGATGTTGGCACATCTACAACTATTGAAATAGGACTCGGGCATTATGGTGGAGTAGGTTTGGAAAAGGTTGGGATGAAAGTCCTTTACATTGCAAAGAAAGCTTCTCTGATGGCAAAGTTGAGGGTGTACGAGCGAATTGCGCATAGATTGGATCTGCACTGCGGGCTTGACAGGTTCTCACAAAAGTATTTGACTCTGCCAAGACTGGGACGTCTAATTCAAGAGAGCATTGATTTGTGTAGGTAGGGATGACTCAGCGCCAATCATTGAATATATTCGAATACTTATATCTTCACAGACCCTCATACCCGCCTCAAATTCGAGAACGGGCCGTGTCGATCTTAAGTGACTGCTGGACGGGTTTATACCGGATTAACAAAAGTCACGCTACAGAGCTTGTGACATGCTTGGGTTGGGCCCTGATACTTTGCCCCGGCACTCCAGGGTCAGATGGAAATAATACGTCAACTGCAATCACGTCATCCCTTTATAATGCTGTAATCGAATCACCGCTACACACCAACTTAGATGAGGTTGCATCAACATTTATCGTCCAACTCGCCCGATATTTGTCATGCTTTGGTAGTCAATATTCACGACCCGTTAGCGGCCTCGCGTGGATTGTGGAAAATATTTGTGACGTGCGTCAGCTGTCCGTAGAGGAGCTGACTGCGATCAAAGGGTACTTTGAATTCTGGTTACAACCGTGCGTCCGCTATCATATGTTTTCATCCTGCTGACGAAGACTAAAACAGACAAAATCGCCAGCAACGACGGTTGTATGGATATAATGATGATCGTATACTGGTTTTCATTAATTGCATCCAACAAGATGCATGGTTTCGAGATATTGCTGGAGCTGTATTGAAGGTTATAGTGGACGACATAAACTTGAATATTGCATCTTTGACACTTCATAATGATTCTTCCGCATATTCACTGTTTTTTGATACCCGGGCCGTGCAACTCTTCTTCTTCAACAGCACACTTCGCACCGATCACATCAGCCAGCTAAATGTGGTGTTTTCACTCATTGGGCCCATCCTACGGTATGTTTACAATGTTTACCTTCCAGTACTGTCTTACCTCCTCTCATGAAATTCTCCTCCCAGTCTGATTTTGACGCAAACAAGTCCAGATCGACCGCTCTTAGCGTCTGGCGAACGAATAATCTCGGTTACTCTGCAGCTGATAGCTGTATCTTTCGACCCCGAATCTGCGTGTACCACTGTGCGCAGCCTTGATAGCATCGCCATTCTTCTGTGTCTCCTTCAACATTGTGAAACAATGCCTGGTTCAATCAGCCACCCATATCACCTTGAGCGTCTTGAATGTTTACTTCTCATCGCTCGTTCCTTCTTATGCGTAATTGCCACACCTTTCACTGGCGTGTCGGTAGCGTGTAATGCGAGCTTGATATCAGTGTTAAAGACATATAGTTCACCTTCCGAACTATCAATTTGGGATGGTTATTAATCATCTTGGATAACGCCTACATATCACAACCAAACCAATAGTAGCGTAGCATCGTTGCCCTTTATCTAACCGCTCTGGAGGCGGATTCCATAGCTGTAGGAACCTACTTAGTTGGGGGAATTTAAGAGCGCATACAATCGCTTTGTATAATCCCTGTAACCTCTTTAGACTAGCGGTGAACACATTGTGAACACTAGCCTCGGAGGAAAGTGCATTGGATCTATGGACGATGGTAACGTTACAAAGGATTCCACTTAAAAGTCTATCATCTCCGCCAGGCTAGCGGCAACAATCACTGAGTGATCCATGCCGACATCTGTCTGATTCCGGCTCTCACCGAGATCTTTGTTCAATTCAGGATCGCGACTTTCTAGCCAAAACTCTGCCATGAAAAAACGACCGCTTTCAATTGAGGCGAGGGACGGTATCAGGTGGATTCTTAAAGTACTCTGGAGCACTGTTTTAGTTAGTAATTCAGCGGGCTGCTACTGCTCCTCTCAATCAGACCTGCATAAATAAAATTCAAACACTCATTACTAAATCACATCTCTTGCCACAACCACGACCATCTTAATTTTCTCCCAATATATTTATAGATGCTAGTGCACTGCGTTTTCGTTTTCTTTATCTGTGGGGGCGTATGAGGAGAGGGAACAACAGCCATGCCACCCGCCATAACCCCGGCAATCCTCAACTGGCTCATGTCAGGGGAGAGCGAAATAGAGTATACTTCATCCCCCCCAGACGGAGAGATATTTTTGGGTATAATTTATCATGAAAGAGTGCCCGGAGAATCATTTAGCTTCCGTTGAATTCTTCCCAATGTGACCATCTACCAAATTTGGTTTTTTTCCTAAAACGGCTACCGACACCTCCGCCCTCAAACGCTTCAAGGATATTTCCACCCGCGAGCGTGATAGTTGTAGCGTACGGCCACAGTTCGTAGGATGTCAGGAGGTCATTAATATGGCGTTTTTTTTCGCGGGACTGTACGAGTAGGTCAGTAGGTTGTTGTTGTTGGTTGTGAGAGGAGCGTGGCTGACAGGACGGTGGAATAGTGATTTATCATAGCGAATAACGCCTCCCCCACACTTGGTGTCTGCGGCTTTCGGCCTTTAACAACACAGGATAGGGTCGTGGTTTGACACCATCGAAAGCTGGGTGGTTGTTGGGTTTGTGGGTAGGAGGGCAGGGGGAATACACATTCATCCAGAGAAGAAGGCTAGTACGATTCTGAGTGGATTCCGAAAGGAAAGCGGGGGAAATAGAATAAGGGAGTAAAAGAAGAGAAGAGAGAGCAAATAGAAACAATAAAAAGGTGTTAAAGAGAGTTTAAACAGACGCATCCACCACTATTTGAGTGTCAAGGCAGGACGGACTTAGCCGGAGGAAGGGACCTCGCCGCAAGATCGTAAGCTGGGAGTGATATAATGGGGTGAGGGTGGAACGATCCAAAACTCGCACATACACCTTATGTGCATCTGCGTACCCCGATGCACCCAAGTGCTCAGGTTGGAATGGCATGGTCGAAGAGTCTGCACTAGCACAATTGCCTCACGTACGGATGCGAACCACCGATTATGCGCAGACGGGAAAGGGAGGGAAAAGGGAGATAGCGCTACCACTGCCATCCTATGCTCCGCGAGCATAGATAAACATGGAGGAGGAAGAGGTCCAATACCCAATCTAACTCGGGATGGAAAAGGATGTTCGAGGAGTGTCTTGTCCTTTCATATATGCATCTACAGATCTAGCGTGCACCTGCAAACCCCGCGGACTACGCGCATATTGAAAAAGAGGTGTAATATCCCCGTCTAAGAAAGTCTAGCTTGGAATGGGATTGTGGTTGATAGAAAGAGAGATTGGGTTGGTGAACTTATGTGATTGGTGTTATCATTGTTGGAACTGCGATGACTGCGACTGTGAGGATTTGCCGCCACCCCCTTGGTTTCTAATCACACCAGGATTCGTGTCAAGGCACCCAAAATTTAGCCCATCTTACATAATCTAAGATCGAGTGGATATTTGACCACAGACATTATTTAACCTTTTTATCATTTGTTATGGTGGGTTGAAGCGGACATATCATTCTGGGCATGTCTGCTCTCATTCTGCGCCTTTGCGTTTGTCATTGTATGCCCCAACGCCAACGTCAGTCCAATATCATTTTAGGGCAAAATCACTCTTTCATTTTAGGAGAGGGATCTGTACAAGAAGTGGAAATCAACCCACTGCATTACCTACTGCATCTTCGCCTTTCGTCGCGCCCACCACAAACGGCGTTTCTGCCTGTCGGCCAAGACTATTATGGACTGGTTCTGGCTATGCAATCTTGACAAGCGGGACTCAAAGCCTTTGCCCATGCCAGTGGAGAAACTCGCAGCGGGGCTGCAATCAGTGAGTAGACCCTGTGCTTCTACGAGTACGGTTGGGCAACCTGAGTCTGAGCCTTCTGTACAGGTTATTGTCACAATCCTGCAGAAACAATGTCAAGAACGTGCACGCTAAGCGCGATCGCGACGAGCTGAGTTCACGGTTGTGTCTCTTAAGCCTCTAAACAGCTTCCTGCAAGTTGTCCGTATCCAGCAGCTGCAGGTTCATCAATTTTATGCACACCCTTGGAGCGCTGAAGAGTTTGTTTGACGCGACGTCGCTGCAAATTCACAATGGTGCAGTTGTCCAGGTGATGATTACGAGCAGGGTGCCACGTGTGGTGTTTGCGCATGTGGCGAGGTATTGCAGGGTATCGTTGTCACGATCTAGCGCGACTCCGGTGTATCCGTCTGAAAAAGGGGAAGAAGAAAGAAAGAAGCCTGACTAACTGCCCCATAAAACTAACTCCTATCCTCCCCCTACAAAGGAGACAATGGTTACAAAAGGAAACAACAGTTACACCAGAAACAATGGTTACAAAAGGAGACAAAGGTTACAAAGGAGACAATGGTTACAAAGGAGACAATGGTTACAAAGGAGACAATGGTTACAAACAGAAACAATGGTTACAAATGGAAAGAGTGGTTAAATTGACTCTCAACTGCAAGTAATTACTGTGGTCACTCAATTTATTTATTTTGATTTAACATATTTTATTTTGATTTATTGAATTTTATTTTATTTTATTGTTTTTCATTTCAATTTATTTTATTTTTAAACATTTTACATTCATTTATTATGTTTTATTTGAATTATTCTGATTTTATTGAGGCCAATCAGAGGGGGATGGAGGAAGAAGGAAACAGTACACACAGCAGCTGGACAAAGAGAGAAAGAAATAGTACACACACTCACTGAAGAAAGAGTACACACACCACCTGGAGGAAAGAGAGGGGTGGTCAGAGGAGGATGGTGGAAGAAGGAAATGGTAGACACACACTGCAGGAAAGAGGGAGGAGGTTAATCAGAGGAACACACACTGGCTGGAGGAAAGAGGAGGACAAAGAGAGAGGGGAAAGGGAATGCACACTGGCTGGAGGAAAGAGAGAGAGCCAATCAGAAGAGGACAGAGAGAGAGGGAAATGGAACGCGCACCAGCTGGAGGAAAGAGAGAGGAGGCAAATCAGTGCAGGACAGAGGAAGAAGGAAATGGTAGATGCACCAGCTAGAGGAAAGAGAGAGCCCAATGAGAGGAGGACGGAGAGAGAAGGAAATGGTACACACACCTGGAGGAAAGAGAGGAGGATGATCAGAGGACAAAGAAAGAGGAAATGGTACATGCACCAGTTGGACAAAAGAGAGAAGAGGTCAATCAGAGGAGGACAGAGAGAGAAGGAAATGGTACACACTTGCTGGAGGAAAGAGAGAGGAGGTGGATTAGCACAGGATGGAGGGAGAAGGAAAGAGTACATGCATCACCTTGAGGAAAGAGAGAGGGTGCGCTGTAAATGGGTGTGAGTGTGCAGTGGTGGATGGGTGTGGGTGGATGGGTGTGGGTGGATGGGTGTGCAGTGGATGGGTACAGGTGCGTGGTGGATGGGTGCAGGTGTGTGGTGGATGGGTGCAGGTGTGTGATGGATGGGTGCACGGTGGATGGGAGCGATGGATGGGTGCACGGTGGATGGGAGCAGGTGCACCATGGATGGGTGCGGGTGGATGGGGTATGCAGTGGATGGGTGTGCAGTGGATGGGAGTGGGTGCACTGTGGATGGGTGTTAGGATACACACACAGGGCGGGTTTCTGGAGAAACCCACGGGATATCCAGTAGGACTTGGCTTCAGCTTATAGGCTGCGCCCTCGCTAGATCATGTTGTCCAATTTCAAACAGGCAGACGGGGATCCCAGGGAGTCCGGGCAGGGTTCGTGGGTCGTAGGTCGTAAGTTGGAGGTCGTGGGTCGTGAGTCGAGATAGTTGAGAGAGATAGATGCGCCGGAGCCCATGGGCTCCGACTAATGAGAGCGATGTGAAGCAAGCAAGGTTTTTAGAGCAGAAAATGTTATTAGATTACTGGGGGGAATCTAAGCTAATTTTCTGACTGGATTGTATGTACAACATCTGCCAGTTTAAATAGACCGTGTGTTACGACCGGACAAATCCCGCCGGACTCTGGGCACTAACTCATACGCCCCCACGCGCTACAAGCACCAATCGTCTGTTTATAGGATTTCCCACCCGGACTCCGTTACGTCAAGACTCGTTACGTTCGACCTCATTAAGACACATATCAGTCACCGGACTTCCCCCGGACCCCGTCTCTGTCTATGTCCGTCTTCGTCCCACGCATCAGTCACCGGAACCTGCTTAGAATCCCGTCACCGCTCTAATCGAGCCCCGTTCCCGTTTTAGTCAAATGACCTGTCACGATTTAGGACTCCGCTCCCGCTCCGTTTCCTGTTATGGGTTATGCTTTGTCACGATTCGGACTCCGCTCCGTTCCGTCCCGTTCCTAACACCAATTTGGTGTTTACTATTCCCGTTCTATGTTTTGCTCATTTCGTCTCATTATTACTGGATTCGGTATGTCATGCATTCCACGGTCTATATAAACTGGCAGATGTTGTACATACAATCCAGTCAGAAAATTAGCTTAGATTCCCCCCAGTAATCTAATACATTTTCCTCTCTAAAAACCCTACTCTTATCAGACCGCTCGCACTAGTCGGAGCCCACGGGCTCCGGCGCATCTATCTCTCTCGACTATCTCGATTCACGACTCTCGACTCACGACCTACGACTCACGACCCACGAACCCCCGCCCGGACTCCCCGGGATTCCCGTCCGCCTGTCTGAAATTGGACAACACGATCTAGCGAGGGCGCAGCCTATAAGCTGAAGCCAAGTCCTACCGGATATCCCACGGGTTTCTCTGGAAACCCGGCCTGAGTGTGTATCCTAACAGTATTTTCTGACTAATACTCGCAGATTGTTTTCATTATGCCACCAAGAAGAAGTACACGCGCACAGTCATCAATGCCTGGACCGTCGACTCTTCATTCCCCGTTAACTCTGTATACCAGTCAGACGCTTGCGAACCGGTCGGAACCCATGGAAGAAGCCCGCATCGAAGAAATCCCGGAAGACCTGGACGAATCCGAGCGTGAGGACGATTCCGTGGCCCCCGACAAGGGCAAAGGTGTCGAAATCCCTCCTGAAAATCCTCCACCTTTTCAACGACCGAACACGAGGGATCCTACTTCTGAGTTTTTAGCAGGTACTATAGATAAATTCATGACGCACCTGCTAGAAGAACGAAAAAGAAAGGAACAAGAACCTCCACGGTCAAAAGTCAATGCTCCGGAACCCTTCACGGGTTCCAACCCAAACAAACTCTCTACTTTCCTCATGCAATGTCGCTTCAATTTCCGCGATCGCGCCGCTGCATTCTCCACGGACTCCCGAAAAGTCAACTACGCACTTTCATATTTGTCGGGATCCGCGTTGAAATGGTTCGAACCGGCTTTTAGCGGGATTACCGAGGAAGAGCCGCTCTGGCTTGAAAATTGGGAAGCTTTTGTTGAGGAGCTTGAAACCAACTTCGGCCCGTATGACCCGACAGGAGAAGCCGAGAATAGTCTCACAAATCTTCGTATGAAGGACACGCAGCGCATCACGGACTACATCGTCCAATTCAATAATCTTGCAGCTCGTTGTCAGTGGGGCGATCCCGCTCTCCACCACCAATTCTACGCCGGTCTGCCGTCCCGCCTTAAAGACGAAGTCTCAAAAGGAGAAGATGGCAAGCCAAAAACCCTGTCCCGTATGTGCCTCAAAGCTCAAAACGCGGACGCACGTTATTGGGAACATCGCGCGGAAGTTGCCCGCGAGACATCCGCAGACAAAATAAACAAGTCCAAGGACAAAAACAATAACACCAATTCGTCAACCAGCAACCAGAACTCCACGCAATCCGACAAGAAGAACGATAAAAAGTCTTCAAACAACAACAACAATAAGGACAATAAGGACAACAACAAGGGTCAACAGTCCGGCAAGCAAGCCGGAAAACACGACCTCTCAGGCAAACTCGGACCTGATGGCAAATTGACTCCACAAGAAAGACAACGTCGTATGGACAACAACCTCTGTCTCTTGTGCGGGAAACCCGGTCATCGAGTCCCGGAATGTCCGCTGGCAAAAGCAAACTCTTCAAAGGGTCGATCAGCCAAAGCCTCCACGGAAACCCCGTCGAAGGACAAACTGGCTGCCGATTCAAAAAAAGAGTAAGCAACCCCGCGGACTCCACGCGGGTTAGGGGTTGCGTTGCCTCTCCGCGCATTCAAGAGTTCACTCGCCTCAACGCATCCGCTCTTTCACATTCTGATTCATTTTTCATTAAACTTATGTCTAATATGCTTCCGAAATTCGTTTTTTCAGCTCTCATAGATTCCGGCTCAACTCATTGTTTTTTAGATACAAAATTCACGCAAAAAAATTCTTTGTCAACTTATTCGATAAATCCCGTCGCTCTCCGCCTCTTCGATGGCACAAGTAATTTGGTTGTTACCCAAGCTTGTGATTTACCCATCAGTTTCCCTTGTGGAACATCTCAATTGGTCACTTTCTATGTGACCCAGTTAGACTCAAGTTGCTCGGTGGTTCTAGGACATAACTGGCTTACCCGCTACAATCCGTTGATTGACTGGATAGCTAACAGTATAACATTCCGAACTCCCGTGGCGACCGAGGAAACTGCGCCTGTCTCGGCCTCCACGGCACCCATGGCCTTCCCGGCACCTGCAGTCTCGAGGACTCCTGTGATCCCTACGGCACCTACAGCTTCCCCGGAACCCACGGCACCTCCGTCCATTTCTCTGATTAATGCTGCAGCTTTTATTAGGGCTTCAAAAATGGATGGGTCCCAGGCGTTCACTATCAACTTAAAAATTGATGAAGCAACTGGACGTTTCTCAACCCCAGTATCCGAATCTGAGCAAGCTGCTGACCTAGAAGGCGTCCCGGAGAAATACCATGACTTCGCGGATGTTTTTAGCAAGCAAAAAGCTGACCGGCTTCCGCCTCACAGAGAATACGACTTAAAAATCGATCTTGAAGATGGCGCCCAGCCACCCCTAGGACATATTTACCCGCTTTCGTCCACGGAACTATCCGCAATCCGTGATTTCCTGGATGAACATTTGTCCATAGGTTTTATTCGACCCTCAAAGTCTCCTTTTGGAGCACCTGTTTTGTTTGTCAGAAAAAAGGATGGATCCCTTCGACTATGTGTTGATTTTAGAGGACTCAATGCTGTCACCAAAAAGGACAAATATCCACTCCCACTTATATCTGACCTGCTCGATGCTCTGCGGAATGCCCGGATTTATACCAAAATAGATCTCAAGCACGCCTATCATTTGGTCCGGATTGCCACGGGCGACGAATGGAAAACCACTTTTAGAACCCGCTATGGGGCCTTCGAGTGGTTGGTCATCCCTTTTGGACTCACTAATGCCCCATCTGTTTTTCAGCGTTTTATCAACGACATTTTCTCCGACATGCTCGATGTATGCGTCATTGTTTACTTGGACGACATTCTTATCTAGTCCGAGAATCCCGCGGAACACGACAAACAAGTCCGTGAGGTTCTCCGGAGGCTCAGACAACATGGTTTATTCGCAAATGGTAAAAAATGTACTTTTGACACGGACTCCGTGGAATACCTAGGTTTCATGATGGGACCCGATGGACTCCACATGGACGAAACTAAAGTGCAGGTCATCAAAGATTGGCCCGAACCCCGAAAAGTTAAAGATATCCAATCCTTCCTCGGCTTTGCCAATTTTTATAGACGTTTTATCCGTGGATATTCCGACATCACGGTACCCTTACCCGTCTTACGCGTAAGGGTACTCCGTGGAACTTTAACGATAAGTGTCAAAAAGCTTTCAATCTTTTAAAAAATTCTTTTTCCACAGCTCCTATTCTGTCGCATTGGAAACCGGACTTCCCGCTCATTGTTGAAACGGACGCCTCCGACTATGCACTTGGAGCCATTCTCTCTATCCAGGACTCCGACGGAGAAGTTCACCCCGTGGCTTTTCTGTCCCGGACTTTTACCGGAGCAGAGCTCAACTACGACGTTCATGATAAAGAACTTCTGGCAATCTTTTCAGCTTTCAAAGCGTGGCGACACTATTTGGAAGGTTCAGGAGCTCCTATTGACGTTGTAACAGATCACAAAAACCTGGAATACTTTTCTACCACAAAACTCTTGACCCGTCGGCAGGCCGCTGGTCTGAATATCTCTCCGCCTTCAACATGATTATCCGTTTTCGACCCGGCCGTCTCGGCGGCAAACCGACGCTTTAACTAGACGATGGGACGTCTATCCTAAAGAGGGGAGCAACGACTATGCAATGGTAAATCCGCACAACCTGAAACCTATCTTCACGAATCAACAACTTACCGCATCGGTCCACGCAACTTTCCTCGTCAATCCCATTGTCCGTGGAATTATCATTATGGATATCGAAAAGTTACATCAAGATATTCTATCGGCAATTCCGCTAGACCCAGTTACTAAAGCTCATCTGGACAATCCCGTGGACCCCGATCAACCTCGGTGGTCTCTTGATCAACATGGTTTCATTAGACTTGACGATCGTATCTATGTACCGGACTTCGACGGCCTCCGCCTCAGGATCCTTCAATATAAACATGATCATCCACTCTCAGGACAT